>OUQQ01000443.1:0-17417 GCA_900404475.1 Spongospora subterranea | reverse complement strand
CAAATCGAGGACGTGTACAGCAACATGTCTGAATATGATAGTGATTTGGGGGATCTACTGGCATTGCTGCAAGGCGCGACGTGTTTTCTCATGTCCGAACGTCCTGGTGATCGTCATTTGCCGCAATCATTGCGTCAGTTATTGTCAACACGACATTCGGAATGGAACATTGCTGTTCATAACATTGATAACCGGGTCATTGAGCCTCGCGACTTGTCATATCCGGAGAAACTTAGCCACAATA
The DNA here is from genome assembly GCA_900404475.1 of Spongospora subterranea. Lineage (NCBI taxonomy): Eukaryota > Endomyxa > Phytomyxea > Plasmodiophorida > Plasmodiophoridae > Spongospora > Spongospora subterranea. Next base: position 17,173 of record OUQQ01000443.1, on the reverse strand, counting down.
CAATTCTGCAATGTATCTGAGTGATCTGGTCATTGTCTACAACTGCTGGGTACTCCTGACATGTCATCAGGATGTCATGGGGTTTCTACAGATGAAACTGAGCTAAGGCTTCCAATATTGTCAATCAATTATCGGACCCGTCTAATACAATTCCAAATACAGTACAACATTTTACAGTGAACCCAGATGGGTTCGTTGAGAGTGAGTTGGCCGCTGCCATAACAGGCTTCGGAAGCGCCCATCATGATCGCATGAGGTGGTTGGCCCACCATAGAAAAATATCTGGATGATCAGTTAGAGGCATACGCCATATCCTATTCGCCGGCTGAATTTACCAGCGAAGCTATGAACGACATAGCGGGGGAGGGGGATAATCGCATCGTTCTCAAGGGCGTGTTGAAGAAGAAAAGCCCTAAAGGCATCGCCGGATTGCGGGCGTGGCAGAAACGGTATTTTTATCTGTTCGAGGCGGCGTTGGCCTATGGGAAGACGGACGACCTGCGACACACACAGGGCGCGATCCCGCTAACGGAGATCACATCGATCGAGACGATTGCGGGGAAGCCCACGCGAATCCGGATCGAGGTCGCCACGCGACGGTTCGATCTGGAGGCGGCCACTCAGGAAGAGGCTGAGAACTGGATCGCCACGCTGACGAAATGCTGGCTGGCCTGTAAACCAACAGAACCATCGACCAAATTGTCGTCGTCGCCATCGGGCGGCGGCAGCAAATTCTGGAAACCGAATATGGCCGGAGCATTCTCGTCGATCGCGCTCGATAGTTTATCGGCCCCGCCAATGTCGGCCGTCGCCACACAATCGCGCGCCTTCACGCCGATCAATATGTCGAGCATAATGCAGCACAGCGGTGCGTTCGACACGATCTCGAAGACCAGCCGGACTTCGGGCCATAACCGGCAATCGTCCAGCGACACGATTGTCGATGATGATGCGCCCACTTCCTCGATCGGGTCGAACGTGGACTTGGTCAAAGACATGGCCAAAGACGGGGTGACGACAACGTCCAATTCCCGCCAATTGATGTCGTCAACAGAATCTCAACCGAAGATGACGTTTTTGAAAAAAGCGATGATGAACAGGTCCGTCTCCATTAATAAGACGCTGAATCTGTTCGTGACGGACGCGATATCGTCGACACATGTTGTCGCCGAGGATTCGACAACGGCCGCCATCGGTTATGCCGATTTCGAGCGCGAGGAGAAGATCGTGGACGGGAGCATGGGAGGATTGTATCGGGTGCGGCTGAAGCACACGGGCGACCCCTATCTATTGCAGGTCGTGATGAAGCGCGACGCCTCCTACGACAAGGGAATCGCGGTCATCGGCAACATGTCAGATTGCCGCCTCCACCACCCGTTCTTCGTCCAGCAGATGTTCCATGGTCTGACGCCGGACCGATCGTGGGCCGCCTACACGTTCATGGCGCCCAATCAGAGTCTACTCGACCGTCTGCGCTCGTGCAAGCGATTCGCCGAAGACGACGCCTGTAAATACCTGGCCCAGGTTGTCATGTTCACCTCGTTCCTGCACATCAATGGGCGGGTATTCCGCAACATGAAACCCGAGTACGTCGGGTTCGATCAATACGATCAGCTGGTCGTGATCGATTTCGAGACGATCGCGAATAGTTCGCTAGAACTGGCGCGGGAAGAGCGTTTGTCGAGCAACGAGGAGGAACTCGATGAGTTCTGGACGCCGGAGATGATTTCCGGAAAAGGGGAAACCGTCCTGTCGGACTGGTGGCGCGCAGGATCGTTTTTGTACGAGCTGATTGTGGGATTTCCGCCGTATCGCGCCAAGACCAAGGAGGAGCTAGTGTCGAGGATACTGTCGGGTCTGCCCAGGTTTCCCCCGTTTTGCTCGGAGGTGGCGCGCGACCTGATCTGCAAATGCCTCACCCACGACCCGAACCACAGGCTGGGATCGGATCTCACCGACCTGCTTGGCCACGAGTTCTTCTCGAAAACGAACTGGCCGTTGGTGCATTGGCAAGGATTGCACAAGGGCAAGAACTGTGGTGATCCACCGGTTCGCGTTAAAGTCTGCGTCAAAGAGGGAAATCTGTTTGTCAGCGGGTCAATCGAAGCCGCAGTTCGCCTGACGTTCGGATCTCAATCATGGTCAACATTGCCTGATCAGAGTCAAAGCACGTCGCCAGCCTGGGATGCCAAGTTCGAATTCCAGCACGATTCACTGTCAGCCGCGTACAACGGTGCCCTAATCGTTGAGCTCTGCTCTGGAGTTAATGCTTTGGCCGTCTCGACCGTGTTTATCGACTTAACGATTCGAGGACTTCAGAAGCATCAGATTCGGCTCAGCAGTAAGGACAACGTCTTGGTAGCGTTAGTGGAACTAGCAATCAAAGTCAAAGACACTTTTGGCAAGGAATTTGTCGAGACGGTTGGAACACCTAGAAGGGTACTTCAACGATCAACTACTTCTGCATCAACGAAAGGTGCTCGTCGAGTATCCATCCTGTCCATCGGGTCGAAATCAAGTAGAAGAGGGACCATTCTTGAAAATGTTTCAGTCAAATTGTCAGGCAAGATTCGAAGTCTGGTTAGTAAGAATAAGCTACGATTTCAAGTAGATGGGTTCGATCTCGATTTGACGTATTTGACGTCACGAGTAGGTTTTTGAAAATGTTCTTTTGTACCATATAATGACAGATGAAAATCAGTTGATTGTAATGGGGTTTCCCTCGTCGAATTTGGAAGGGGTCTACAGAAACCCAATGGAGGAGGTTCAACGGTTCATCAAAACTTATCACGAAGATCATTGCATGGTTATAAATCTTTGCTCGGAACGCTCGTACGATCCAAGTTGCTTCAACAATAATGTAGCAGCGTTCCCTTTTGATGACCATAATCCTCCACCATTAAAGATGATGTTGGCATTCTGTCGCGAGGTGGAGGCTTATCTCAGTGTGGATTCACAAAACGTCGTCGCCGTACATTGTAAAGCAGGGAAGGGCCGAACCGGGGTTATGGCGGCAGCGTATCTGTTGTATTCGGGAGAAAAGGCGACGTCATCTGAAGCTTTAGATTTCTTTGCCGAGCAACGCACAGCAGACGGTAAGGGGGTCACCATTCCGAGCCAAATAAGAGCTGTGTAAGTTACTTGTGCTTGGTCACCAGTTGCATTGGGTTGCTGAAATCTGTAAAATATTAGACGTTCATTCGAAAAACTGTCGCAGATGACAAATTCTTTCCATCGCCCCTTCACGTTCGATAACGTCTTTCAATCGTTGACCTTGATTAGGTTATCGCCTGAACCAGATCTAAGCCCTTTAGGAGGATGCGGTGCGGTTGCTTTGAAATTACCGTTACATCGTCTGATGTATTCGTGTCTTTAGATCCATTTTGCAAAGTTTACCGAGATGGGAAACCTATTTTCGATTCGCTTATCAGTAAAGCTCCGCTAACACGCCCAGGAAAAAACATCATCGATATACCAATAGAAATAATATTGTACGGAGACGTGAAGTTGATGGTTTTCAATAAAATAACTTCAAGAAAGGTACTGATGGAAATTGACGCTGCTGTTTGACTTTGCTGATGGTTTTACAGAAACTTATGTTTTCCTGGTGGGTAAATATCGATTTAGTTGACAATAACCATATTATGATTGAAAAAGCTGGCCTTGATAAAGCAGGTTGGTAAGCTCTTTTATTCTTCTTCGCCTAACTGACCCGAAACCTTATGAACAGAGAAAAACGCGAAGTTTGATTCCAGTTTTAGGGTGGAGATGTTCTTCAAAACAGCTGACGGGATAACCAATAAAGATATGGTCAACCTTCCTGCTCCTGAGAGTACCATTGATGACATCAGTGAAGACGACGTATCGATCAGTTCGGTCGGTGTTCCGAATGCCCCCTCAGCACACCACAGAAGCATAAGTGAAGGGACTAAAGACGACCTCCGAGAAAGGATCTCAAAAGGCAATCTAGGATTAGCGCTGCCTCAGGTGCAGGAAGACGAAGCAGTTGATGTAAATTCAGGCGATCTAGAGGACTTGTCTCAGCTCGGCTCCAAAGGAGCACAGAATATCCCAGATTATCAGCTGGAAGAGGATAGCCGCCGTGGGTCCGATCCAAACACCGAGAACCTTGACGACGTTGTGTTGAAAAGTATGGGATCCTTCTCCGATCCTACAGGAAGAAGGTTGAGGAGATAAGACAAATGAAGATCCTTTATTTGTATAAACAGATAATCGTAATATGTTACAATAGGCACTGACGGTGCCTTTATATGATGTCGAACGGGGAATTTGTATCGTGTTTTAACGTAATTGCTCATGTCTGGAGGAGGGCGGGTCATACAATGAGGACTTTCATTTGTATAAACAGATACTCATCATATGTTACACGGTGCTGTTATGTGATGTCGAATGGGGAGTTTGTATCGTATTCTAACGTAATTGATCATGCATGACGTGGGTACAATGTTGAATATCTGGACCAGGGCGTGTTATAAACAATAACACAATAACTGACACGTGACCTTCAGGGTCGGTTTCTTGTTCTCATTTCGGTTCGTTGAGCTGCAACAAAGAAACATGAAAACTATTACCGGCGGATATCTGGTCCATGAATCAATAGTCGTGACCGGATGCAGCATGAAATGAAGTGTGACCTATATAATACATTCATTCAGCAATCAAAACTACAACTTCAACATCAGAAGATAAAACCAGTGACATTTCCAAAAAAAATTTATGACCAAATTCCTTTCTCTGACCAGGACACGCTCGTCTCATGTGCCCACTCTTTTAAAAATGGAAACAACTGATACCGCGTGCGTTTCTGGCCATGAGGGCCCGACTCAAAACTACCAACTATATTCCGAGTTGCCTAATCGTTTCGTGTCACCTCATTGAACTTTGGCAACGGCTTCCCAAGTGAGGCGTCATTTTCTAATTTCGCCTCCAGCATCTCCTGTAGTTCTGGCGGTCTTGCCCCACGAATAAAAATACGAATCATCTTCTCTTTGCCTTCATCGGGTGTTCATAGGTCCACCTCGAATGGTAAATTACTGCTTGACACGAAGGAACGCATCCGTTCAGAAATTTAAAAGGAAAATGAAACAGTTTATTCCGGGTCAAAGATTTCCTTGTGTCAATTTCATTGGAATTCTTGGAGCGTGACAGAATCCCGGGACGATCCACTGAACGAAACAAGAGCGGCCTGTACCTCGGCACCTTTTCTGGCCAAGGTGCCGGAACCTGTCATCACGCATCAGTCCGCGCCAGTGCATCACGCTCCCAGTTGCGCATACGACTGGTGTGCGTTACTCGTGGGTGGATTGGCAGGACTGAGTCTGTATCCATGGCTCAACTGGCGTGTCACTGCCGATAAGATGATTGAAATGTGTCAGTCTCATCTAGTTCCGCTGGCGGCGTCTGCTGCCCCCTTTGGCTGATTTACGGCCATGGAGTTGGACCAATGCGGTGAGGATTATTTCGAGGGAGATCACGCTTTTGTAGAACCTGTCGATACGTCACTGCCGCAGGAACCGGCGCTGTCGCTGCAACAACTTCAACTGGAATGCGCCCAGTTACGATTTGTGAGTTTCAATGTCATGTTGATGTGTGAACTACATCACTGATGTTGTCGTTTGTCAGACTAGGGACGAATTGATCACGCAATTGAAACGCGTTCAGACACTAGTACAGGCTTCGTATACCCATCAACAGTAAATCCCTGCTGTTATTTCAAATAAGCTGTGATTAACAGAATGCCACAGGATGCTTCTTGCAAAGTTGGACAAGGTGGATCTTAAAGAAACTCTACACAGCAGTTCTGCAGAATAAATATTTATCATATTTATTTAGATCGAATCTTCTCTAGTCGCGTGCCTTAATGCAGCCGCCGTCCAGAACGAGCATGAGGATCCTCTGAGGCAATCGAACAAGCCGAATTTTTTTTGCCTTCAAATTTAGGATGGACCATGTCTATCGATCGCCGCAGCAGCGAACTGTTTCCCTGATTGATCTAGCCAACATCTTGGGGAAAGTCAAGATTGCTCTTCACCATGAAATGCTTCAGCGAAGGGAGCTTGAAATGCGCGTTAACTCCATTGTAGCTCAGCTAGATTACCATGAGGAAAAGGTCAGTGAAACTAATACCGGTAATACTATCAGCAAACTGGGTCAACCTTTTCCTTTCATGCACCACATACGACATCCTGAGGAATTATCGAAAAAAAGCGAATTTTCAAGTGCCATGATTGAACTATCACGGCTTAAAGAGGAAATGTTTTCAACTCGCCTTGACCTATCTTCCATCAAGCAGAAACTTTCACAGAACTCCCACGTATTCAGCACGATTTCAAAACCTGATGTCAATGTTGAAAAACTGACCAAAGAATTGGAAGTGGTTAAAAACGACTGCGATTTGTTAAGGCATTATAGGGCCCGAGATCAAGGATTTCTGCCATTGAATCAGGAACTGAATCGGCCCAACCGCCCGAACAACGCAGAATTCGTTGAACTCAATCGAAAAGTCGAGGATTTGGACCACAAAATGGACAGATCCAGTCACGAGATATCGGCCAGAGGCCATCTGGAATGTCAATACCTGGAGAAGCTCGTCGACGACGAGCTGAAACGGGTCAGACACGACATGACCGAGATGCTACAGGATATGATGAAACTGTCGATTGACGAACGGGCGCAATCCAAATCGGACTGGAGCAAGAGCCTGAAGAATCAGGAGCTGATTCGGGCACAGTTTGACGCCGAATATGGCGCTCTGACGCATCGCTTGGAAGCGGTGCAGGAGACGTCGAGCAAGGGCATCGGAAGGTTGGACGCCGTTTTACGGGCCGAGATTAGGACTCGTAAATCGTCCGTCGCCCAGGTCAACGAGGACGTCGTTGCTCTGGAGCGACGAGTTGATCATGATAATCGACAAAATCAAGCGGATTTCAACACGAAATTGATAGAAGTTGGGGCCAAATTATCCGCCAGGATGGATTCTTTGCAGATTGTTTTCGAAAGTACGATGAGAAGTTTCGATGGTGAAATTCAGCGACAGATGTCTGTGCAGAAAGATTGCTTGAAACGGGAGATCGAAGACAGGCAACGCGACAGTGATTCTGCCGGTAGCGCCATGGACGAGTGTCGAAATACGATATCAGATGTAAGGAGAGACATCGGGTCGGTGCAAACGGGGATGGAGTCGCTGGTCGAAGGGAGGTTCAACCAGTTGCTGGGAACGATCAGCGACCAGACGGAAAGGCAGAGCCAAAGGGATTGTGAGATCAGACGGGAGCTGACCGAAGGGTCGATCAGGTTCGACAACGAACGCCGCGATCGGCAGGAGATGTTTCGGGTGGTGAACGGGTCCATCGAGGAGGTGAAGACGAATCTGGATCACGGGATGGAAAACCTTCAACAATCGCAGAAAGATTTGCGAAACGATCTGGAGGATGAGCGACGTGCTCGGTCGGATCATGTTGAACAGCATGAGGATCGAATGAGGCGCAATCGGATAGAGCTTGATGATCTAGCCGACAGGATTCAAACGGAATCAGGTGCGCGCGCGTTGGCAATTGAACAGGCGGAATCGAGGATCGATCGTGATATCGGCGAGCGGGTTGGGCGATGTGAGATTACGATGGCTGAGGCGATAGCTCAGGCGAATGAGCGATTCGAAGGGCAATTGCATACGGTGAAGGGCAACCATGAAGGGATGGCCGGGGATCTACAACACCTTCACGATCTATTGCAGGGAGAGAGCGAACAGCGGTCGGCCGGCGATAAACTGGCCAGGGAACTGACCGAACAGGGCAATCAGGTCGTGGTGAGCGAGCTCAGGAATCTGATCGCCGCCAACATGGCTGGGATGTCGCAGAGGATCGCCACCGAGACCAGCGACAGGTCGGCCGTGCTCGACAGACTCACCAGCGACATGGCGCAACGCGAGGGCCAACTACAGGCCGATATCGGTCGATGGTCCTCGGTCTCGACGGGATTGTCGCAAGAGATATCATCGTTAACGACCAATCTCTCCAACACCATCACGAGCATTGGCCAGTTCACACTCGAAACCAAATCGAATTTCGCGACGACAACGGATTCGTTCACAGCAAAACTCGCCGATGTTCAGCGATTATCGGAACAGACGGAGTCCACGATGGCGAGTTTGTTGGCGAAATTTGATCAGGAACTGTCAACGAGCGCTAATGAGTTGGAGGCAAAAGTGTCGTCGATAACGGATTCGATTTTGGAGGAAAAATCGATCCGGATCAGCGAACACCAGACGATCTCGGCCAGTTTAGGGGAAATGAGGGCACTGGCGGAAACGCAATTCAGTTCCATTGGGAAATCGGTCGATAATCACGTGGAGTTATTGGGGGAGCGGATACAGACAATAAAGGAGGACCTAAATCTGGAGCGACAAACGCGAGATGGGCAATACCAGACGATGGCGATGGAGTCGGCGGAACTGAAGGGCGTCTTATCTGACGACGCTCGTCGTTTGAGGGAAAGCATCGATGGGGTTCAACAACAATTGTCAGGTCAACGGGAACAGCAGATCGCGGCCCTAGAGTCGATCGGGAAGCTGGCAGCCGATCGGGAACGACACGATCAGCGTCTGAAGTCGATGGAAGATCAGACGACGATGGAACGGGCGAAGATGGCAGGTGAAATCGACGAGCTCAAACGACGATGGGCTGATCAGCTGTCGCACTGGAATGAGGATGTGCAGGAGAGGTTGAATGGAATGATGGAGCGGTGCTCTGGTGATCGGCAATCCATGGAACTGGTTCTAACGCGGCAGATACAGGATCTGAACACCATCTGCAGACAATCGTCGGCGACATCGGAATCGCGATTGGACGCGGTTCAGAGCAAGGTGGAGGAGTTCGATCAGATGGGGAAAGACCATCGGGAAATGTTCAACGACCGGATCGATCAACTAGCGGAACAATTGGCGAACGAGGTTTCCTGTCGGAAGATGGGCGATCAAAGGCTCAAGGAGGATATTGGTGAGAACGCCCAGAAGGCGATGGAACTTGCCCATCGTCATGAGGAGATCGTGAACACCTTTCAGGGGCAATTATCGGCCGAAATCAGCGAACGGAATGAGGGTGTTCGCAATCTCATCGACCAATTCAACGATCTCAGCACAACGTTCGACAAATCGCGGGCCGGACACGACGCTCGGCTGGATCTGGTTCAATCCAAGGTCGACGCCATCAACACCAAAGCCAACGCTGATCTGGACGCTGATCACGCTCTCAACAGCAGAATCACTCAGTTGGCGCTGGAAATATCGAACGAGATCGCCAATCGCGAAGCGGCCGATCGTGTGCTCAACGCGAACATTTCCGAAATCGCCAACCAGGCGGAGATTTCGGTGGCGAAATCCGGAGAAGAAATCTCAGATGGCGTAAAGATCCTGGAGAATACGGTGAAGGCGATGGCGTTGGATATATCGTCGACGCGACAATTTGTCGAATCGCGATTCGATGATGTAAAAGGGGAATTAACGGCGGTCGTGGACCAATTCAGGGACGAAGGGCGTCGGGAACTGGCCAAGACCCAAACGGATATCGGGAATCTGATGAACCAGGATCGGGTTCAACTTCTGGAGAAGTTGGGCGATCTTCTGCCCGAAATCGATCAGTGGCGATCGTCCCGACTCCAACGCGATCGCGACGTGGATCGGCTGAAGGACGACGTGATATCGATTCAAAGTCGGTTGGAGAAACACGACGACGCGATCGCGGTGGATCAGGATCAGCTGAAGGAATTGACAAGTTCCAACGCGGCGTTGAGTTCCAATTTCGATACTAAAATCAACGGTGAACGCGAATTTTCCATCGAATCGGCGAAGCGCATCAGAGACGATGAACAAGAACATCGGAATGAGATTGATCGCCATTTGATGGCGATTCGGGAATCGGTCAATGAAGGTCAATCGGCTCACGATCGACGAATATCGCGATTGGACCGATCGTCGACGGAAGTGGGCGATCGCGTCGATACGATCGAGAAGAGCGGGGCCGCGATGGCGACGCAGATCGACCTGGCCAAAGCCGATCTGATCCGGCTGACGACCGACCTGAAGAACGCGCGAACGGATCAGGAAGGGGCTTTACAGAGCTTCGTCGAGGAATGTCAATTGAATATCTTGTCGGCGACGTCGGCGATCGCGGCCGTCGAGAAATCGGTGCGGTCGCTGAAGGAGGTCGACCTCGACTCGAAGGTGAACGGGGCGATCGCGGCGGCCCGCGACGCGCTCGAGCTGTCGGTCGACAACAAGCTGCGAATGCAGAGCGCGGCCAGGAAGGTGATCGAGGACGGACTGCGGTCGGCCAACGACGCGATCGTGGCGCTAACAATGGATCTGGCATCGGTTCGTCAACAGCTCGACCGATTACAGCCCGGAACCAATAGATAAAGTGTGTGTGGTTCTGTGAAATCGGCAATATCGCCCGGGTCGAAGAGCACCCTGATTTTTTTTTTTTTTTTTGAACAAACAATGAACAAAGAATCGTTTATTTGAAGAACTGTAATGGATCAATTGATGAGAATCGGAGCTGGTGATGATCATTCCCTAGTGAATTTGTTGTCGTTAAACGGCGTTAACGTCCTTCGCCAACATCGATCGGGCGATTGCGTTGCCCATCCCCATAGCGGAACGACTGCATGTTGTCGACCAAGGCCGAGAACGTTCGCCTCATGCCCTCGACGCTGGCACTGGGGAGGGCGCGAACCGGGTCGGCCTCGCCCTGCTGAATATGGGGGAACACGGGGGACATGGTCCCGATCGCCGCCGAGATCTGCGATTGGATCGACGGCGTCGTGATCGATCGATAACGAGATATTGGACTGATTATATCGCAGATCGACTCGTTCATGGTGAATCGCGATGGCGACGACGATTGAGGGGACGATAGCTGACCGTAGGTCCTCGTGGACAGATTGCCATTCAGCGCCGATAACGCGCCGGAAGACCAGTCGAAGAAGGCGCCGGAACTGGTGGCCAGGTCAGACGACAAGGTGGAGGAGGCGATCGGCGGGAAAGGGGACGACGTGTACGGGGAGATCGAGACCGTCGACGAGCTGTAGGGAATCACGGCCGACGATCGGGAGACGACGCGATTCACATCCGGTTCACCTTCCTCCAGCGCCGGGCACTCGTCGTCCTCCAACAGCGAGGAGGATTGATCGTGGCTCGACGCGCACGATAGATTCCCGTCGTCGTCGTCGTCGTCGTCGTTATCGGCACAATCGTGATACCCGTTCCCATCGTCGTCGTTGCTCGCCACGCTATTCGCGTCGATATCGATCCCGTTCAGGTCGTGATAGATATCGTCGGCCAGCTCCTCGTCATCCTCCTCCTCCTCGTCCAGGCCGCTGCTCTGGCTGTGGTCGTGACTAGCGCCATATCGACCGGCCGGGATCAGGTCCAGTCGGCTATGATATGAGCTCGACGGGTCCATCAGGGTTCGGCCAGCGCCCTGAACGGGACTCGACCCATCGGAATCAGCGGATCGGCGACAGATCAGCAGGTCCTGGGTCGTGTTGGACCAGTGCGACGACCATGGCGATTGCGGCGGATGGCGATAGTCGTAGACGGGTTGTTGAGCGATATTCGATAATGATAACGGGTCGGGGCGGGTCGACGTGTCAACCTGGATTCCCCGGCCTTGGTCGAGATCGTCGTCGTCGTCGTGGCTGGGCACCTCGCCCAGCTCGGCCTGATCGGTCTGTACCGCCATGGTGCACGTGGCCGCCATCGCCGCCGCCTGGGAAGCGCCGCGCTCGACCCGGCTGTCGTCGACCCCGGATCCGTTGGCGGCGTCGACCGGGCGATTGGGTCTGAAGGGCAATCGCTCCACTGTACAAGTCATGATGGCAACTGCAGTTTAAGGTCGTGCTTGGCCATCGGATTCACCCCTATTTCTCCCTGTCATGACGCCCCCCATCACTCAAAGGGCGTGTGCCCCTGAAGGGACGTGTGCCTTCAACCAAACGGTCTCAACCACAAAGGAGAACCAATGGTTTCTGACTGGTTCGTCGATCTATAAGTGTTCTGGTGGTGATTAACCGCGATTCTGGAACGGGATCGGTGTCGGAGCGAATAAATGATTAAACATTGGAATGAGGGAAAAGGTGTTGGAGAGGGAAAACGACGACAGATTTAGGGTTCTGAATTGTAGTTTTATGAGAGGAAATTAGAAGATATCGGCGACGAGGCCCTTTTCAGCGGCGAGCTTGTTGAGCCAGGCGTCGGATTCGGCCTTGGACCGGATGTAGCCTGAGAAGGCGAAGGTCTGGTATTGACCAGTGTAGACACCGCTCTCGTCGACCTCACCGACGTTGATCTGGACCGACGCGTGATCTTTGGCGGTGATCATTCGCATTGTGGCGGAACTAGAGAACATACCGTCAATAATACGAAAATCCAATAAACACTCAATGATCGTAAAAAACGCGAACGACGATGAAAAATCCGGTCTGGACCAAGCTGGTGAATAGGAAATTCCAATGGCCAACACTAGAACGACAGTGTAAATAAAACTCCATCGTCATGGCGGAAACAGGTCAAATCCAAAATTGGGCAGCGAATACCATTTACGGGGAGCGTATTTGGCGACATCGATACCCATGGCGATAAGAGATGGATGGACGGACAGGGGGTCTCGGCGACGACGGCGGGCGAGCGTGTGTTGGGCGATGGAAATGCGCCAATAATTGCGGCCATGGCCTTGTGCCGGTGGGGTGTTATTAGGGGTGACCCATATGGCGCTGTGGTCCGTGACGGACACCGTCGCGGATTGATAGTATCAACCCACACCCTCCATATTCGTCGTCGTTTTCCTCGACAGCGTTCGGCCCAATGAAGACGCTACAGACCAAGCGGGTCGTTGAGATCCCCGAATCAGGTGAGAAGATTACAACTGGAACTGTTTTGTCGTTTGAGAATATCAAAACAATCTAATCGTTGTCGATGATGCAGTTAAGGTCTCGATCAAGGCGCGTAATGTCGTCGTGGTCGGACCGCGGGGCCGGCTGGAACGGTCGTTCAACCACGTTAAGGTCGACCTGCGCCTGCTGCCGGGCGGCAAGAAGCTGCAGGCCGAGCTCTGGTTCGGCAACCGGAAAGCGATCGCCACGATCCGCTCGGTCACGTCCCACATCGAGAACATGATCACCGGCGTCACCAAGGGATTCCAGTACAAGATGCGCCTTGTCTACGCCCACTTTCCCATCAACGTCTCGATCGAGAACGACGGAAAGGTGCTCATGATCCGCAATTTCCTCGGCGAGAAAATCGTCCGGAACGTCAAGCTGGCCGAAGGAGTTTCCGTCGTCCGCAGCTCCGACGTCAAAGACCAGCTCGTCCTGACCGGCAACAACGTCGACAACGTTGGCCAGAGCGCCGCCAGCATTCACCAATCCTGTCTGGTCAAGAACAAGGATATCCGCAAGTTCTTGGATGGCATTTACGTCTCCCACACCGGTCTTGCTGATGTTGAGTAAATACAGACCTATTCTAGCCGCCCGAAACAGCCGAGTTCTATCGCACAAACGATCGCCCGTTTTGGTCAATTTTAAAAGAGGAAATATGTCGGTAAGATTTTGCTCCTCCGATGTTAATTTATTGTTTTTCGGGGTCAAAACACCATTCGCTTGGTGCCACTGCGTTCGTGCAGACAGGCGAGGATCTCCTGGCGCTGGCACGATGGCATTAGCTTGGCGACGTAGCGCAGCTCGTAGTTGCTCCATCGCATGAAGCAGTTGCACTTCCCGGTGAAGTTTAAATACGTTCCTTGGCAGATCTGTTCCGGGTTCATGGTCGGGCCCGAATACAGTGCCGGCGCCGTCACGAACACCTGCAGCGCCTGGAATCCCGTCTGGGCCGATGACGACGCGCCCACCGCCTTCGTGAACTCCTCGGGATTGCTCTTGAACAGCTCCATGGACTCGATCGTGCAGGTCGTCCATCGCGGGTCGAACCACTCGACCGTCGCCGGATCGGACAGGAAGTGCATATTGTCGTACGAGTAGCTGAGCGAGCGGATATCGTGTAGTTCCATGGGGACGACGGGAACGTCCACGTGCGCCAACCTGAACGGCATCGGCGCGTTGTAGTCGGTGTTGACCTGAGTGCTTAGCGATCCGATTTCGATCCCGCCCGTGAACGCGTTGCTGTTCGATCGAACACTGGCCGCCGGGATCTGGTCGTAGTCGTGACAATCTTGCCAGACCGACCACAGCATATCGATGAACGAATGGTGGCTCAGGAACACGGGCTCGTCCGCCGAGTTGTCCAGCACCATCGTCCCCGAGAAGAACCGATGGACCGTGTCGTGGAACAGCTCGATCGCCCTAGAGAAGTCGCGGAACCGCTCGTTGCTGGCGATCGCATTCAGGACCTCTTCGCGCGTGGCGAAGAACCCGGCACCGTTCAGATCCCGTTGCAGACAGCTATTGCCCAACACCGTCCACTGGAACTGCCCGCTGCGAACACACTTCTTCCCATCGCCCAGGTCGACCCCGTTCCCCCCGAAATACTCGTCCGTGAAGATGTACGATCGCTCCGGGTCGGCCGCGTCCATCGTCCAGTCGAAGAACGGGATGCCCAGGCAGTTGCACTGGGGCGACACCGACTGCAGCGCCCGCTCGAACATGAGCAGGTATTGGCGGTGCCAGGGCAGGAACCCGTCCGTGAAATGGGCGAAGTTGAAGTTGACCTTGTCGGCGTGGATCCACATGATCTCGTCGTACAGGCCCGATCGGCGCAGGCTCTGCAGGGCGAAGAAGTACAGGTCCTTCTCGTCCTTGGTCAGGTGCAGCAGGTTCTTGCGAACGATGGGCGTCGGGCACGGGACGACCTTGACGCAGCCGCCCTTCAGCGAGCTGTCGCCCGTGTAGCCGATCGGGCAGCGCGTGCACCGATGGCCGCCGCGCTCGTCCTCGATGCAGACGCTCTCGTCGCTGCACGGGTTCGGGTTGCAGACGCCCTTCACCTCCACGATCTCGAACAGCGCTTCGAACCCCTGTTCTTCGGCGACCGCGTTCCCGACCCCGAACTCGCTGGATCGGTACTCGACGCGCAAACCGGCGTCGCTCGACGAGTAGAACGGCTCCGGCATGTAGGTGCCGGTCAGGCGTTGGACGGGAACGCTCCGACTGACGGCGTCGTCGAAGACCCAGACGAAATCCTCGCCCGACATCATGTTGAACGAGCGGAATGTGAACTTGACGCGACGCGGTTTGCCGTTGGCCAATGGCGGCGGTTGAATGATCCATTCGCACCAGGTATTGGAGCGGACACCGCCAGGGCCGTCCGAGATCAGACCCGATCGGGCCACGACGCTCTCTGTGGTTTTGACGCCGTTCATGCTGCGGCAGTCCCAGGTTTGGACGAGCTGGGCGTTCGTCACCGCGAATACGATCGCGACGATCGTCGATATTGATAATAGGACCAGCGGACGCATTCTGGATTGGATCTTGGTCGTATAATGCTCTATAAAGATTTGATATAAATACAAACTGAGATTGGCGAGTTTCTTCTCGTGGCGGCAACGACGAACAGTTTCCCGTTGAGTCAGTTGACTCATTCACATGACTCACATGTGCCATGTCGTCCCAACTTCACCTTAACCGGATATCCGACCTCAATTATCCAGGTAAATATCGTCGGCCAGTGATGTGGCCCCTGGAGAGCGCCATGAACACGATTAACGCGCCCGGATCGAGCTCCATGACGGCAGGTCGACCGGCCAAAACAATACGCCCTCTGATGTCGAACAGATATCCAGTGAGTCTGTTGGTGTGGGCGATGATTCCCCACCACTATGTCGGCGTCATTATTGGGAACTAAATCATCAGTTGGCGCCAATCGGCCATCACTCCCGCACCGCTTCCGTCAAAGTGTATTGTGGTTGCCTACCCGTTGGTGCTCGCTCTGATTTCGGATGGCCATGATCATTTGTTGTTTACGATGTAAGAGTGCCGTCCTACGATGACCCGATTCGTCAAATATGTGGTGCTAGGCCTGCTAGTCGAATGTTGGTGAATGTTGATGGTTGGTGTGCAATTCGGCCCTTCTGTGTTCTGGAGTTTGGGTCTCTCTTGTTTTCCAGCACCTTGATTTGAGGTTTAGGCGGGTTGTGCATTGCTTTGTCATGTCCGTTTCCGGATATGCCACGAAGTGTGTATGATCAGGCGGTGCACGACATGGTTGTTTGAGAATTGGGTATAAGGTGACACACCTTCTTCCTTCAGGCGTCTGTCGAACTGCTATATTCTGGGTAATCGTTGAGAAGCAATTGCGTTGTGTTCAACAGTGATCAAATAATGTATGTACCATTGACGTGTCCCCTTTGAACATATTGCGATCATGGTGGCAAAAATTGGTCATCGTTCAACAAACACAAACAAAGCCGGAGTTTAAGATGCCTCACATGATTATCAGCTTTGGTATTGCTGAGAAAGTTTTCCCTCAAATATTTTCATACTATCGAATGTTCAGATAGTAGGACAAGCACGACTCTGAAGTTCAACATCTCATCCAGTCGATGGGAATTTCTTGTATGAGTCTACCATCCACGAAAACATTGAACCGATCCATCTTTTCACTGTTCAATGATCATCTGGTTAGGTCGTTATCCGATTGTCAAGTACTCAATTATAATATGTAGGAGTATATCGTATTTTGCACTATTTTAGGGGAATCAATTGAAACATTTACCGTATTTGCGCTATAATGGGGGGTCAATTTTGATATTCACCACCGTATGGAGTACTGTAGGAGTATTTATTTGCACTATAGTGGGGGGTGTCAATTTTTGATATTTACCGTATTCGCACTATTGTAGGGGGTCGATATTGATATATACCGTAAATTCACTATACCTGATATACCCCACCGCACGACTGAAATGGAAAATACAGTGGACGGAAAATCCGTCCCACGGAACTGTAAACCGCGTCAGTTTTCCGTCCTGAAACAACAACCGTAAATCGCCCAATGGGATCAGTCAACCGTCATCGTGGAGTGAATTTTCCTCTCGAAGTAGGGTTTACATAAGAGGTTCCCATGAATCATGCAGCTGATCTCAATCTTTCCATGAAACTAACAATTCCCAACTACCGGTTTCACTTTGTCTACTGTTGACCAACTTGT
>OUQQ01000036.1:41784-55217 GCA_900404475.1 Spongospora subterranea | reverse complement strand
CGATCAGCAACAAACAGACACAAATGCCCCCGAACTTCCAATCAACGACAACCGACCTTGAACACGAGCTTGTCGACGACGAACAGCCCACGATTGATGTTCTCGTAGACGTGGTAGGTCAGGAAATCGATGATGTTCTCGACACGTTTGGCGGCGAGATTGGCCTTGGGCGACTCCTGGATCGAGTAGTCGAACCAGATCAGGAACTGGGACAGCGACGTCTGGTACATCGGGTTGACGGTCGACATGTCCACGATCACGAAGTAGACGACCGAGCCGCGCGTGGCGACGGGCCGGTACTGCTCGCGCTTCTTGTTGATCATCTTCTCGGTGTCGACCGAGCTGGCGATCTTCTCCTTGACCTCCTGGGCCTTGGTCTTGGTGTCGGCCAGGACCTCGATCAGGCTGGTGTCGTCCAGCAGGTTCCCTTCGCTGTTGGTCAGCCGCTCCAGCAGCAGCTTGTCCAGGTTCAGGAGGCTGATCGTGTTCATGTTCACCTCCTCGACCAGTTTCTGGCGCTGCTCCTCCAGCGATCGCTGCTCCTCGTTGATGACGCGCGACAGCAGCTGATCTTCCAGACCGGATTGCGTCACCGCGAAGTCGATCACGGTCGTCTTGGCCGACAGTTCCGGCGAGAAATGCGGGTTCGACAGCTTCGTGATGAAATACAATCGGAACTCGGTCGAGAACGACACGTTCTTGTCGCCCAGTTTGATGAAATACGATCGGCCCTTCTTGATCAGGTTCTTCTCCAGGATCGGGTCGAGCATCGGATCGAGCTCCTCCTCGACGCCCTCGATCACCAACGACTTCCCTTCGCCCATACAGAACTCGAGAATGTCGCGAAGTTTCGCGTCCGACAAGGTCGTGGTCCCTTTCGGGGGCAGTTTGGGCGCCTCGCGCCGCCTCAGCCAGGCCATCGCCTGTCCTTGCGGGTCGACCAGCAGCGGCCAGCGACTCGCTTGCGTCACCAGGATCCCGTTCTGCACCGACAGATCGTCCTTGGGCAGTCCCTGCGAGTTCCACTCGGCGACGGTGGCGTCCGACACCAGGAACTTGGACACCTCGAGGTTGCGGGTGACCGGGATCGACCGCTCCGAGCAGTCCTTGTAGAAATACTCGGCGTTGAGGCGTTTGCGGAACTCGTTGTTGAACGGGCCGCAGTACGAGACGAAGGCGCAGGCCAGGGCACAATCGCCGACCAGGCGCTTCTTGACCTCGGCGAACCGCTGCGAATCCTCGGTCCATCGCGTGCGTTCGCCCGACAGCCCGTTGATCAGGCTGTTCGCCGCCGTCATCTTGTTCTTCGTGGCGACCGCCGTCTGCTCGATCTTGGCCTTCTCGGCCATGGTCTTGCTGAAGTCGGCCTGCAGCTCGTCGACCTCGGCCTGGGCCGACGCCGACGACTCCATCGCCTTGCGCAGCTTGGCGTTCGCCTCGCTCAGCTCGGCCTCCTTCACCTTCAGCTGCTCGAGCTTGGGCGCCACGATCAGGGACGCGTTGTGGTACGAGAACATGGCCTTGACCCAGCGGCACAGACCTTCGGCCGCGCCCGACACCTTCTTGGCGTTCTCGGGCGAGAAGTCCTCGACGGCCAGATACGGCTCCAGCAGCTCCATCGTCTCCTCGTTGATATTGTCCTTCTGCAGCGCCGAGAACCCCTCGAGACTGGGCAGGAAGTTCGTGTTGGCCATCAGCTTCTTGGCGAACGAGTCGTAGGACGGGGCGATGAACGGCGTCATCACCTTCCCCGTCTTGATCTCGAACGGCTTCACCGGATCGAGACCGCCCATGAGCAGGATCAGGACCCCGTCCATGATCCGTTTGATCAGGTCGGGCGGCGATCCCAGTTTCGTGATGAAGCTGATATCCTGTTTGTTGATCGACTTGGCCGCCTCCTCGGCGTCCCTCAGGAACGGTAGCGCCGCCTGCAGCTCGACGTTGGCCACGGCCCGCTCCTGCTCGATCGTCGCCGCCGTGTTCAGACAGGACGTCTCGATCACGGCCGCCTTCTGCTTCTTGTCGTTCGCCTCCTTCGCCCCGATCTCCAGCTTCGCCAGCATCGCCGTCGTGTTCTTCTCGGCCTCGGCCAGGTCCACCTTCTGCTTCGCCAACACGACCTTCATCTTCTCCACGTCCTCGGCCGCCTCCACCAGCTTCTTCAGCCCCGTCCCCACGCGCCGCTCCTTATCGCAGATCTCGGCGAGTTTCATCGAGTACAGCGCCATGAACGACTTGATGAACGACAGATACGATTTCGGGGTGACATAGACGTGGCGTCGGTATTTGCGGAAGTATTCACTGCACGCCTCGACGACGATATTGTGGACGTTGCCGATATGGAAGGGGAGCGCCTCGCCCACCTCCGGGCTGCAATTGATCTCGAACGACGGGTCCTTCAGGAACTTCTCCGACACCGACACCAGCGCCTCCTGCGGCCAACGCAGGAACCAGTCGATCGTGCAGCCCGAGATCAGGGCCGGGAAGCGGCGCGCCCGCTCGGCGAACTTATCGCTGGCCGGCGAGAAACACAGGACGACGTGGAGGTTGTCGCGGATCCGGTCGATGAAGAACTTGTAGAGATTGGCGGGCGTGTCCTCGAAGTTGCGAATCTGTTTCTTGGCGACGCCGCGCAGCTCGGCGCACATCATGTCGCGTTCGTCCTTGGGGAACAGGCCCGAGATCTCGCCGGTCGCCAGGATGGCGTTGATGTACTCGAGAAAGTCCTCGTGGATGATATCGGAGTCGGTGAACAGGAACGTGACCTTGGTCCCGTCCTTGCCCGTCACCTCCGACAACAGCTTCAGGTCGTCCTTGAGGTTGTCGGTCTTGTACGAGCGGGTCAGTTCGATCTGGAATATCCTGTGGCGGGCGATGAACGCGGCCAGCTTGGTCAGGCTCTGTCGTCCGCTGCCGCCGACCCCAACCAGGAGCGCGCTCCCCCTGGGCATTCCGATGATCCGCGAGATCCTCATCAGATGGCCAACGGCGTCCTCGAACAGGACCAGGTCCATGACCTTGGCGCCGGGCGCCTCGTTGAACTTCGACAGGAACATCTGAACGCGTTCCTTGACGACGCCATAGGAGGGCGCTGGTTCGTAGATCTTCGGGGCCAGTTCAACCACCTCCTCGGTGTCCTTGTCGACGACGTCGTTGCGCAGGAAGTCGACGAAGTAGACGGGGTTGGCCTGGTGGAACTTGGCGGCGTCGGCGCCGAACGCCTCGGACGTGATCTCGTCGAGCAGACTGGAGAACCACTTCTGGTCGGCGATCGACACGAGTTTATCGGCCAGGACCCTGTGGGGGCGAAACACACACAGAACGTGACGTCGGTGAGAACGGGCGGTCGAACAGACACCCGGGTCGTGATGATTCACCTGGCTGATTCATGGCGCCACAACGAGATCAGCGCCGACGCCGACGGCAGGACGTCGATCGGGGCGAACAGGATCCCCTGGAAGATGCGGCTCAGGTCCCTCATGTTGAAGATGTAGTGGAACTTGGACGGCGTCGGCAGCATCTTGGCCTTCACCTTCAGCCACAATCGGATCGTGGAGTCGGTCAGCGTTGGGACGATATCCAACAGCGCCTTCGACTGCGATTCCGACGACACAGACACTCAGACCAAAGCGAACGACAAACAACAAACAAGCGGGGTGTGATCGACCTCTTGGAATCGTCCACGACTCATCGACCCGTATATGTTGTCGATCGTGGTTCGGGACGGCGGCGTCATGTTGAACATGAAGAAGTGCCGTTTGAGCCGATTGGGGATATCGTTCCGGCCACCGCCCGGATGGGACATCGCCGCCACATACTGCAGGTTCTCGATAACTGCAATCGGACAGAGCCAACACACAACGTCAGACAATGGGCCGATCGCCGCCAAGAACACCGATCCCACAGCTCACTTTTGCGGTCGCCGCGCTTGTCCTTGTCGAGGAAGTAGACGCCGCCGGTCGACACGAGCTGGCGGACGATCTCCAAGGTCGGCTGATCGCCCCAGTTGTTCACCTCGGGCATCGACAGGTCGTCCAGGAAGACGGTCATCTGGCGACCGCCGGGCGGGGAGTACGTCTTCCCCTGGCGCTTCTCGATATCGGCCTCGATCGAGTCCTGGAACATGCGCGACGTCGTCGCCGAAGAGAACGTGATCTTCTTCAGGATCATCTTGTCCGGGACGAACGTGTTCGTGTACTGGAACACGGTGCTGGTCTTGGCCGTTCCCGACCCGCCCGTCACCAGCACCGACCGATTGGTTCGCGCCAGGCTCGAGATCAGGTACTCGGCGCGCACCGAGTCGACGGTCGGGATCAGGATCGACGAGAACGTGAAGTTGTCGCGAGGATATTCCCAATCGGGCGCCACCCACAGTTTCCAGTCGAGCGTCTTCGGGTCGACGTGGTGGTCGTAGATCGTCGACGTCGCCGGCATGTTGCTCGCGCACAGATCGTGCAGGAACTGGTTCAGCTTCAGGCGGTCGTCGGCCTCGAACAGGCCCCCGATCGACCACGCCACCGCGTACAGGAACAGGCGCTCGATCTGGGCGGCGCCGTACACGACCTGGCGCTCGACGGACGACGCCAGCAGGGCCTCGAGCAGGTTGAAGCAGTTGGTCATGTACATGACCTCGCTGGCCACGATCGTGCTGTTCGTGCTCTTCCCCAGGAACACGAAGATGTCGCTCTCGACGATGATCTTCTCGTACAGGGCCGTGATCAGCGCCCGTTCCTCGTCGCGCCGCGACACCAGCCACGCCTGCACGAACGGGACGAACCCGAGGTCCTGGCTGGAGACGTAGATGATCCCGGCGCGGGAGACGGTCGCCGGCGACGCGTTCCTCAGGTTCTCCACCTCGAACAGCATGCGAACGTTGTCCGACATCGGGATCCGGTCGCCGTTCGCCAGCGTCAGCAGCTTGTTGTCGTCCAGGACCGTGTTCAGGTTCTCGATCCACACGGCGTCGACCGGGCCATCGCAGCAGATCCACGTGTGGTGATTGCGCGTGTTGTCGTTGTACTTGAACCAGATCGACGAGAAGATCCCATGGGTCCACTCGCCCGATATCCGATCGTTCTCGCCGAACATCTCCTCGGCGCGGATCGCCTTCGGGTTCATCGTCACCAGGACGTGCTTGTCCTTGACCACGCTGAGCGCCTCGAGCAGGACCTTGACGGCCATGGTTTTGCCACCGCCGGCGGGCCCGACCATCATCAGCCCATGGCGAACCAGACTGGTCTCGTAGAGCTGAACGGCTTTGGCCACCCAGGACGGGTGATTCACCAGCTTGTTCGCCTTGATCGCCTCCTGCATGGCGTTCTCGACGTCGGCGTAGACCGCTTTGGGCGGGTCCGACTGGTTCGGGAACAGGTCGTGCAACAGCGAGATGAAGAGCGGGACGTCGTCGGCGACCAGTTTCGACATGTTCATATCGCGCAAGGTGCGCATCAGCAGCATCTCCTCCAGCGTCGCCTTCGCCATCGCGTTGCCGGCGTTCACCTCGACGCGCAGATTGACCCCGGCCGTCCTCAGCACCGACAGGATGTTCCGCAATCCGAAATCGTAATGGCGCTGCTTCGACAGCTGCTCCTCGCAGAGCGCGTAGAGGACGCGAAACTTCTGGGCCAGGATCGGGAACTCGGTGTAGCCGACCGACGCCAGCTTCACCTTCATGATGATCTCGCGATCGGGGACCATCATCGCCACGCCCCTGAACAGCGCCTTCAGGTTCTCGGGCAGTTCCTGGCGCCCGGCGTAGCCCGGGTTCATCGTGATGAAGAAGCCGCACCGCTCGTCCAGCGTCACCTCGCCGCTCTCGCCCGGGAACTGGAACCGCTCCAGGCGCGCCCGCATCGCGTTCAGCACGGCCATGATCTGCTGGGCCACGACCGACAGCACCTCCAGGTCGATCCGGTTGAACTCGTCGAAACAGCCCCACGACCCCGATTGGCACAATCCCTTGTAGAGCTTGGCCGTATCGGTGTAGCGCATCTGGTCGCTGCAGTTGAACACGACGACGTACTTGCCCAGGGCCCGGCCCAGGTCCTTGACGGTCTCGGTCTTGCCCGTGCCGGCCGGCCCGGCTGGCGCCCCGCCGAAGAACATGCCCAGCGCTTGCGTCAGCGAGATGTAGCAGCGATCGGTCAAGGGGGTCACGACCAGGCGCTCTTTACAGCCGAGGTATTCGTAGCAGTAGTTGAAGTTGACGTCGGCCACCGATATGATGCACTCGTCGTCCTCGGCGTTCCACGTCACGCGCAGCTGCTTCTGCCATTGGAAGTCGGTCGCCGACTTGATCAGCTTCTTCTTGTAGAGCGCCGAGATCGTCTGGAACTCGTCGCGCTGGTGGACCTGGATCGTGACCAGGGTCTCGATCTTGGTCCGCTCCATCTTGGTCGGGATGTCGCCGACGGTCATGGCCGAGATCTGCGACAGGACCTGCATCTGCTTGCGCAGGGCGTTGGCCACCGACACCTTGTTCCCGCGGGCGGCCAGCACCAGCGACTGCTGCACGTCCGACGTCCACATCAGCTGGATCCCGAGTAGCGCCACCTGCCCGGGCGACTCGCTCACGAACCGCTCCATCTCGTTCAGGTCGAAGTCGGCCAGCTCCATGGCCGCCTTCCGCACCACGTGCTTCATCGACTTCTTCATCGTGTCCTCGAGCTGCCCCAGCCAATCCTCGATGTTCCCTTGCGCCGCCACGTTCGCCGTCAACGGGATCCGCTCCACGTCCTGGACGCCGTACCCGGACGCCAGCGACTTGATCGCCACGATGTTGTCGCCGCTGAACTCGACCCGGTCGATCGAGTCGAACACCTTGGCGAAGCACGATTGGACGGCGTCCTTGTCGCTCCCCTGGGACAGGATCACCAACAGCGCCGGGTTCGACACGAAGTAGAATCGCGGGAACTTGTTCCGCTTCGCCTCGAGATACCCGTCGAGCGCCTTCTGGCAGCTCTCCAGGTCGGTGAACATCGACGGCAGGATGTTCTTGATGTACTCGTTCTGGCAGCAGGCGACGACGTTGCCCAGCTCCTTGGCCTTGGCCATCAGGCGCGACGTCCACTCCTTGTCGACCTTGAGGAAGACGCGCGTGTCGCCGGGCATCTGCCTGGCGATGTCGCCGCCGGTGAACACCGCCTCCAGCGACATCCACAGCAGCTGCACCTTGATCCACGACTCCAGCACGTCGTTCACGTCCGACAGTTTCTTGAGCCAGGCGCTGGCCTCCTCCTCGAACGGCTTCACGTGGCGCATGGTCAACATCTGCCCCAGCGCCGACTGCGATTCCTCCAGCTGCTCGATGATGGCGTTGATCTTGAACCCGGCCAGGATCACGTCGCCGCGCTCCTTCCACGGGCCGAACTCGAACTTCATCGTCCCCCAGAGGACGTCCGTCTCCTTCAGCTTCTTCTCGATCCCGAGCTGTTTGTCGGCCCCGTCGCAGATCTCCTCGATATCCTCCTTGAACTGGAGCAGGTTCGCCTCCAGCACCGACTTCAGCTTGAGCTCGGCGAAGTTGGTCAGGTCGAACTCCTTCCCGGTGATGGTCGTGATCTCCTTCCAATGGCGCTCGCGGATCGACGGTTTCGACAGCTCCTCGAGCAGCGGCAGGATCGCCAGGAAGTCGTTGATCGTGGCCGACAGCTCCTTGTACGCGTCCCACGACTTCACCTCCTTGTTCAGCTTCTTGCACTGGGACGCGAACAGCTCCACGTTGCCCGACATCTGCCCGATCGACGCGATCACCTCCGACCACGGGATCATCTTGTACTCGTCGACCGTCGTCAGCACCGTTTTCCACAGCGAGTACAGCGACACGAGCAGTTTCAGCTCCTTGCGCGTCTTGCTCAGGTCCTCGTATTCGCTCTCCTGCAGGCCGAACAGTTTCTCCCCCGAATTGTACAGGTCGAACTTCCGCGCCAGGTTCTCGAACTCGCGCTTCACCCGGTTCAGCGCCATCATCGCTTCGGCCGGGGTCAGATTCGGCACCATCGGCCCGGATTTCTCGTACTCCTCGCGGAACTGCCGAACGTCGACCTTGAACTGTTCGATGTTGACGATCAGGTCCTCCTTGAACGGGCCCTGCAGCTGGTTGACGTTGTCCAGCACCTGTTCGGCCTGGGCGATCGCCGAGCGCCAGTTCCCGATCAGCACGGACCGCTCGTCCATCTCGTTCTTGGTGATGACGCCGAACGGCAGGTACTTCTCGAGCGTGTTGTACCGCTCCGTTATCGACAGGAACTCCATGTCGATCCACGACTCGACCTGGCGGATCTCGGCCAGCGTGTCCATCACGAACTTCAGCGACGACATGTCCTTGACCTCGCGCGACAGCCGCGTCTGGAAGTCCTTCATCTTCTCGGTGAGCTTGTCCAGGTCGCCCTTCACCTCCTGGTGCAGGTTCTCCGAGAACTGGAACTTCCACCGATCGCACTCGTGTTTCAGCTGCAGTTTCAGGTTGTCGGTGCGCAGATTGAGGGCCGTCAATCGCTCGAAATCGGGCAGCGCCTCGATCTCCTTCTCGACCTCCACGAACCGGTGCAGTTCCCCGAGGAAATCGTCGAGAATGCGGTTCTTGTTGGCGATGAACTCGGCGTAGGCCAGTTCCGGGTCCTGGAGCCACAGCCACGAATACTTGTTGAAGCGAACCAGGTGCGACTCGACGTGCTGCTTGGTCTGCTCGACG
The DNA here is from genome assembly GCA_900404475.1 of Spongospora subterranea. NCBI lineage: Eukaryota > Endomyxa > Phytomyxea > Plasmodiophorida > Plasmodiophoridae > Spongospora > Spongospora subterranea. The sequence continues at coordinate 46,525 of OUQQ01000036.1, read as the reverse complement.
GCGCCGGCCAGCTGGAGCAGGTTGACGACCGTGGTCTTGTCGGCGGCCAGCTTCTCGTAGAACGGGACCTGGCCCCGTTTCTCCCCGTCCACCTCGTAATCCCAATCCCGGATCTGTTGCGAGCAGCTGATGATCTCCCTGGCCGCTTGGCAGATCGCTTCCTGACCCCACCCCGACACCGACACAATCAGTCGCCGACGCGCGTTCAACGGACGCCGCAACCTACCTGGACTTGATCGAGATTCGGGCTGAGACGAACGTCGGGAACCTGAAGCGATATATCGACCTCGAAGAACGCCATCTTACTGGCGTCCTTCGAGTGCGACGACGCCCGTTTTTTCAGGACGGTCAACGACGCCCTCGTACAACTCAACAGGGCGTGATACATTAAACCTGAGGGGGCGTTCCGTTGGGCAATCGGGACGGCGATCGGGCGGCGAGAGATTACCGGAATAATACTGTTTGACCTTGTTGATGTCGCGCGACGAGGTCTTGGCGATGAACGGGTCCAGGGGGAAACTGACGACGGCGGCGATCAGGTCGTCGACGGCGCGCTCGACCTCCAGGTTCTTCTGGAGCAGGACCCGTTGGCACTTGCCGATATGGGCGCGCTGGCGCTTGACGAATTCCTGGACGGGAAGGGCGGCGTCCGACGGGATATCAACCAGGAGAACGCGCCCGATCATCTGGAGGTTCTTCCGGATCCGGTTCTCGACGATGTCGTTGATGTTGCACAAGAGGTACTCGAGTCGCGAGATCCCGTTCTTGACGTGCGCCAGGAACGACTCGATCGACATCGACGTCCAGTTCATGGTCGTCATCCCCGGGCGGATCTTGTTCTCCAGGTCGAGCAGGTGCGGTTTGAGCAGCGATCCGGTGACGGGCGACACCAGGTGGACGACGCGATTGTAGGACGCCAGGACGTGGGCGACCTCGTTGTAGAACCCCTTGAGCTTATCCTGCAGCAGCAGCACGACCGACGCCGACGGCGGGATCGTGAACCCCATCAGACGCAGGTTCTTCGCCTCCCTCATCAGCATCAGAACGCGCCGGTCAAAGTTGACGTAGAGGCGGCCGTTCTCCGGATGGCGCACGATCAGGCGCGACTGCAGGCCGAGCTTGGCCTGCTCGGCGCTCTGGCACCAGGCCTTGAACCAGAGCGTCTCGAACTCGATCAGGACCCGCGCCAGCTTGTTGTAGTGTTTGACGATCTTGCGCGACTCCTTCGGGTGGAACACCTTCGGGTTGGTCTTGAACTTCTCCATCGGGCCGGTGATGCGGCGCAGGAGCTGGCGCGACCAGTGGATGTTGCCCGAGATCTTGGGGAAGTTGCGGGCGATGGGCGGGTCCGTCTTGAACTTCTCGTACAGGTCCTGGACCTGGTGGAGCTGGACGCCATAGGCGCGGAAGATCATCTGGTATTTGTGGTCGAGCTCCTCCTGGAGCGCCTCGCGATGGAGGATCGACCGGAACTGCTTCAGCAGCTGCAGGCTCTGTTCGATCGACACGATCTTGGCGAACGACCGCTCGATGAACTCCTGGACGCCGTTCTCCAGCGCCGAATTGTTCATCGTGAACTCGACGAAATCGCGCTCGAACGCCGTATTGGTGTAGTCGAGCAGATCGTGCCCTTTCGACTTGAAATCGGCGATCAGGTTGAAGAACTTCTCGTTGACGCTCTCCATCCCGTCGATCTTCTGGTCCTCCAGCGCCGAAAACTGCCGGATCGACGAGAACATATCGCCCAGCTTCTCCAGGCGTCGGCTGAACCGATCGAATCGCCCAAAGATCACGTCCTCGTCGAAGACGAACTGTTTCCCCTTCGCCATCGTCAGCAGCTTCTTCTTCGTGGCGCGATATTGATCCCTGGAGCCAAAGTTAGCGCCATCGCGACTGCGACGGAAATCACCGCAACGAGTGTGTCTCACTGATAATCGTCGAACAGTTTCAGACAGCAGTTGATCTTCTCGACGACGACCTGCGGGTCCTTGTCCCAAAGGCGGCGCGGCTCCTCCTTGCTGTAGATCTCGGCCTTGCAGGCGCAGATCAGCTGGTTCGTGATGCGCACGAACAGGTTGGTCATTCGGGGGACGGTCGAGTAGTGCCGGGACAGGGTGTGGATCATCTTCATCGAGTTCATGATGGCGGGGAGGGCGTCGGAGATCACCACGGGCCCTTCGCTGTACAGCGGCTCGATGAACTTCCTCAGATTCTCCAGGAACCGCACGTTGTCTTTGGCCTCGTTCAGCGCGTCGGACAGGGCGGCGTCGGTCTGAAAACAGACAATCACAATCACGAACCACATCGAACGCGATGGGGAAAACGCCGACAATTACCTCTCGCCATTGTTCCAACAACTCCAATATCGACAGCGCCGACGACTGATCTCCACCGACAACATGAGCGACCTGTTTCCTCGCCGCTCCGACGATCCCGATCACGATCTGCATCGAGGGCAGTTTCAGCTGCTCCGTCACCTTCGTCAGCGAGAGCATTCGCCGATTCCATCGTTCGATCTCTATCTCGGGCCCCGACGTGATCCCGGCCGGGTCCGCCGCCTCGTCGTCGTCGATGTACTTGCGGATCGTCGAGCACCACGACGTCTGCAATCCCATACAGACCTGGACCTGTCCTGGGTCTTTCGCCGCCTGTTCATGGACGGATGGCGTGTTGGCCAGCGAGGCGATCGCCTCAGGGACCGGTTCCAGTTCGACATCGCAGCCCATGTTGGCCAGGATGCGTCGCAATCCCTCGCCGAACCGGTTGGCGTTCTGCAGAAAGGCGCTGCGGTCGGCGTCGGCCTTGATGTTGCCCCAGTTGTCCTGGTCCCTCAACGACGGCAGACTCAATTGCGAGATCACCGCCTCGATCTGATCCAGCATGTTCACCTGAACATCGCCGGCCAACACCGTCTCGTCGCTCCCGACCTTCAGGTTCACCGCCTTGTCCTTGGTGCGAATAAAATACACGGCCCGGTCCAGGATCTGATCGCGTTCCGCTTCCCCATCGGGTTTCCCGCTGCACTTGACGGCCGTGATCGGCGATAACGGTGCGCCGGGCGTCCCATGGTTCTCGTCCGATTTCACGGGCGTCGCTCTGATACCGTAAAAGAATAAAACCGGGCGATATTCCGCTCCCTCGCTCACGTCCACGTTCAAGAACGACTCCACAACGGGGAGATCACTCTTCAAACAATCCTCGACCAAGGTCTCGGCGACCCCTAATCCATCGGCCGCTCGCCCAATAATCCATTTATGGCGGGGCGACGCCATCTGAGGTCTTATCTATAAATTGGGTCCTATGACGAGTTCAGATCAATGATCGACCGGTCAACCGTACTCGAGAGATCGCCCTGGGCGCGCAGGACATGACTCTGGGTATCTGGCGACGAATCTCACCCAATCCGTTGCCATTCTGTTACCGGTGCGTTATCTCCAGATTACTGGGAACAAGTTTCTACAAAACGACCAATTTGGTATTGGCCAAAAGCGATTTATCGGCTGTAAATTGATTGTTTAGTGTTTGTTAAAAGCGGATCGGACCGACAGCCGGACCAGTTGGCCGAGATCCCGGTTTGATCGTTTCGATAATTCTGATAATAACACTATAACGATATTCTGATGCTGAAACCGATTCAACACGAGTGATTGACGAATGTCGTTTCGTCATGAAGAGGGTCTCTGTTCGGCCCAGAGGCGGCGACCCTATCCCATAGCCATTGACTGTTGCGACTCCACGTCCTTGGTCGCCCCGTTCGACGGTCGCGACCACGACCCAGAGTCGTAACGGAATCGGGGACAGTCAACATGGCGCTAACACCCGTCCACCGTAACATCACATGACGGGACAAGAACATACCGAAATGGGGGAAATGAGTCACGGTCCGATTCAACCGGGTCATGTTCCGGTTCGGGAAAAACACATTCCCCAAAATCACGTACGATCGGCATTGCTCGACGCGCTGTTGAGCGATGGCCGCGATGGGAATGTTCAGCCGGAACGACCTATCGAGTAGGGCGATTGAGGAGCTCTACACACCCAGTCTGAGGTCCCTGCAGTGGATGGCATTTGCCATCGTCACCGCCTTCATCGCCGCGTCCGTGACGTTCTTCCAATTTTACCAGATCCCGTCCCAATCGTCGTTGCTCTCGAATGGGCCCAGTTGTTCAATCTCGGAATCGCCCGACGATCCCCCGCCCTTGATCAAGTCGAACTCGTCGTTGGAGTTCGATGAGTTCGGCCGCCTCGAGCTGTCGGGTTTACTAGAGAATTCCCCGTTGGCGTACGTCAACGCCGTTCCCATCGACTCCTACGACCAAGCAATCATATTCCAATTATCATACCGAAATTCGCCCTGGGAACCCCATCCCGATCTGGGCCTGATCGTCTCGCACAACACGAAGTTCATCGAGGTGGTCCCGAAGAACGGTCGCACGTCGATCCTGCTGCGAGCGAACGCGCTGGCCGCGTTATGCGATGGGCAGGCGGTATCGTCCGAGATCATCTGCTCGTTGACATTGACCATCATCTCCAACGGTCTATCCAACTGCTCGCGACCGATCGAGTTCACCCTGTTCGGTGTGAAAGCGGGTCAACTCCACCAGGACCGGCCGATGTCGATCGCATTGCCGGGTGGCCAGCCTACCCAGGTTGTGGTTCAGGTCCATCATCCTGGCGTCCATATCAGTGCCGACGCGTCCTGTTCCCATCCCGTGTTCCTGTCGGCGATCAGCGAGGTCGA
>OUQQ01000036.1:0-39967 GCA_900404475.1 Spongospora subterranea | reverse complement strand
TCACTTGTCGAAATTTCTTGAATATTATCGCCATCGACTCCCTTGGAATTCCTCGTCCTGTATCAGTGACCGTTATGACCAATGTATGAGATTTGGAGATTTGGCCTCGCAAACACGATCGTTTTGGAGGTTTCGGAGGAAGAACTTTAATCGAAAGGGCGACCAGACCCGTATCTGTATATCGGATAGCGTTTGATACGATATTGTTCTGAAAAGGCAATCAGGACGATGTTGGTTCGAGGATGGCTAATGAATTTTCTTACCACAATCTGTAAAATGGCGTCACTATCGACAAAGACGGCAATTTTGCTGCTGGGATCGATATCGCAACGCCACGTCAGGCCTTTATCACGACATGCGATGCCTTGAATATTGCTGACACTTTGAAATACCGAAGGCAAAGGAACAGGTTCAGGAGCCGCTTTCGCTCTCACGCGAATTAGAGCTGTATCCAGAAGGCGTTGAGTCGCTGAGCAGGAATCCGATATAACCTGAATTAGATCGGCAACAGCACCGGAGTCTAAAGAGGTTTGGGATATGAGCGCGACAGCCGATACGATGACCTGCTGAGGTGTTCGAACATCGTGAATAACGCTGGCTAACTCCTCGGCTAGTTGAATTGTAGCTTGCTGCTGTAAGAATTCAGCCCGAACGAGGAACATAAGGCCGACCACGACAAGGGTTGAGATGGCCAAGAACACCATACCGGTCAGGTCAGCCCGTTCATCAACAGTCTTTTCCATTCGATCTCTATACGCCTCGACCACATGCGTTAATGCTATATGGGCATCGTGAGAAATCGTCTTGACTTGATTTCTCGCTGGCAAATCATATTTGAACCCTGAACCTAAAAAATCTTTACAAAACGCCAGCCATTTCTCGATCTTTTCTGTGTCGGACGCTGCCACCAGCGAACGGAACCATTGCCTCTCAGCAGCGTGTGCATTCTTATGGTGCCGATCAAACTTTCCTAATTCATCTAACATCAACAGTCTATACTTGGAACGAACTGCATCAATATTAGGATGATTTTCAAGAGACATTTCTAAGTAATATCGCCTGATGTTCCCATGGTGAAGCAGTTGGTCGTAGCTTTTGGACCACAATTGCGCCATCAAAACAGTGTCGGAATGAAATCGTCTGATCACAATCCAAACTGACACCGTGCACGCTATGACAACGACAAGCATGATGATGTGCAGGTAGAACACGCTTCGACCACCGCAGCAAACGTCAGTACTCCCGCTTCCTTGCAACGATGACCGGGTCATGGGATCAATGATTCACGACCTCCAGGCGATCGAGAGAGTTGATAAACAAGTGTTAGAAAATAAGTCTGATTCGCGATTAAATAAGCAAACACAGATAAACGGAGCCCAGATTGGTCATTATAGGTACATTCTAGATGTGATTTTCTTGCGACCATGATGGCGAGCCGTCAGTGCCAGTCGTCGCGCAGTCCGGTATTTCAAAACCAGAGGGCGCCTCTTTGAGAATCTGCGCAGGTTGAACTTTGACTTGGCTCATGAGTATGGTCGGTCATCCTCCCCCTCCGGTTTGACCCATGACTTGCCTCACAATACCGGTAGGCGGTCGTCCCCATTTGATTGACGAATTTCAGGCGGTCGTCCCCATGTACTTGACGGTTCTCAGGCGGTCGTCCCCATGTACTTGACGGTTCTCAGGCGGCCGTCCCCCGGTTTTGACCGACGACGTCAGTATGAAAGTGTTAGCGACTCGAACTAATGCCATATTGCGAATGAAAATTTGCATGAATTGATGGATGAGTGGATTTACGCTTTGGTTGTATTGCTGGCAGCGGTAGATACTACTTTGACTAATCACTCAGCAATGTTGAGATTGACCGTCGACATTAGTCATGAAAAGGCTCCGATCCTGCAACAGATTGGTGTTTTCGACATTTCTGGTCTCTATTGGTAGTCGTTTACTAAAGATTGGCTGCGAATGTCAGCAATCTAATACGATATCAGCGATGATTAGCTAAAAGGGTATCCTGCATCTCTCGCTCAATCCAACACCGCGCCATTATCGTTCTGACTCTAATACTCTTCGAAATCTGTGCTTATGGCCGGACCGTCATCGGGATATGTCCTCGTAGTTGTAACCGTAAACTCATGAGTAGGCATGACCGGATGAGTGCCGGCCGGAACCCTCCGTAGTCGCAACTTCCACCTCGTCACAGTGTAGAAGTTTGCATGCCTTTTTGAGACGTAACCCCCATAAAACAGTCATAAAACATAAATCAATTAGCGTTACCTACGGGTTCGTCATCATGATACAGTTGCAGCATGCATTGATGACTGCACCATTATTTAATCATCCATCATTTCACCACACGGTGTTTGTCGCGAAGACGCCCGCCTGAATCAGTCCGATAATGGGACCGTGGCAAACGGTTGTCGGCCTGGAAATCCATGCACAGCTCAAGACGGTGCACAAGCTCTTTTCCAGGACGGTTCGGCCACCACCGAATGCACCACCGAACAGCGCCGTCAGCTTTTATGATGTCGCTTCGCCAGGAACGCTTCCCAGACTCAATAGAGAATCAGTTCGCCTAGCAGTTAAAGCCGGAATAGGTAGAACTTGATCTGCAGCTGTTGAATATCTTATCATCGAGATCTAATTACTCTACAGCTCTAAATGGTATTGTAAATCGCCGTTGTTCTCGATTTGTTCGAAAACACTATTTTTATGGCGATATGCCTTCTGGTTATCAAATAACACAACAAGACCATCCGCTGATATCAGGGGGATTTATATCTCTAAGCGATGGGTTAAAAATCCGCCTTGATCGAATTCAGTTGGAACAGGTGCGTTTACTAGTTGGTTCTCAGGGCGCTGCGGCGAACAAATCATTGTAGGACTCTGGAAAGACTATCTGCGATATCGACGACCATTATAATCATGTCGACCTGAATCGTGCTGGTGTTCCACTGATAGAAATAGTTACTCTGCCTGACATGCGAAATGGAAAGCAAGCGGCAGCAGTTGTCAAAAAACTGCAAAGCGTGCTCTCTCATTTAGGTAATTCTCATGTGTTCATAGTTCCCCACGTTTACAATTCGACAGGTATATGTGATGGAATAATGGCAAATGGGTCGCTGCGGGTTGACGTCAACGTTTCGTTAATGGATGCATCTGGCGATATGTCTGCGAACGATCGTGTAGAGATCAAAAACCTAAATAGCATCAAGTCCATTGAAAAAGCTATCGATTTCGAGGCGAAAAGACAGACAGCCGTTCTTGATCAAGGTTTAACATGAATTACTCAGCTACCATCAACATAAACCGTCAATAGGGCTAAAAATAACCCGAGAGACAAGAAACTACAACGCTTTGACGGGGATCACTGAAGTTATCCGATCAAAGGAAACGAGCAAAGACTATCGAATGTTCAATGACCCAGGTCAGTTTTTTCTCATCCAGCGGGTAAAGGCAACTGATTCAGAATAGATCTGCCTGTTTTATACCTGCCTGATTCCTTCGTGGAGGATGTTCGCGAATCGATGGGCGAACTTCCCGAGCAGATTCTCGAGCGACTTAAAAACGACTTCTCCGTTCCCTCCAACGTACTTTATAGCGGTCCAGTTCTTGCCATGTTATTCATTTGTTCGTTTAGGCTGCTGAGATCATATCGTCTAATCCTGATCTGTATTCATACTTCTTGTCGGTCATAAATGTCAGACCGCCATCATCAGGTAAGATCCGTTTTGATATGTATATGTCGATTGTCTTGATATTTTCTTAATCTAGAAACCGGAGCTATCGTTGCGAAGTGGATCGTCAATGAGTTGTTTGGACGACTATCTAAGATGGACCTTACGATTTCGTCTTGTCCGGTTTCTCCGATTTGCTTCAGAGACTTGGCTGACCTTGTAAATTCTGGGGTGATTACTGGTAAAAAATCGAATTGGATGGCAATGTACGGTTTTCATTCTGGAATTAGGTTTCAGTGCTAAAACTCTGTTAGAAATATTAATGAATGGAGATGATAGACCGGTTAATGTTATTATCGCCGAGCATCATTTGTCCACTATTTCATCCGCTGAGGTGCTGGAACCCGCCTGTGCATCCGTGATCCGCGATTTCCCTTCAGAAGTTTGTTTTTTTTCCATTGAGAGTTTTCGAGCAACTAATTCAGTGCTGTAGGTTCATGATTACGTTGTCAAAGGGAGGACGCGTAAATTGAACTTTTTGACCGACATGGCGAGAAAACGGCTTCACAATGAGGCAAATATGGTTCTAATTAATTCAATACTTCTGAGAATGCTGGAAGAGCAAGTAAACAATTTGAAGAGTAACATATAATTAATTGCCTTATCTATACAACGTCCAATTGAATTCACGTTTCTCTAATGTTTTTTCAAGCTGGTGCTGCGCTCAATTTTTACCAGATGCCAATGTCAAATTAAGTATTGTTTGCGAGTTGGAGGAGACGCCAACAACGCCATTATTTGCTGTGATCCTCTGGTCAGAGTGTCGCACGAACCTGAATCTCTATACCACTGAACTACTGTTTACCATTGCCCATTACGAGACGGTTCTGTCATCCAATTACACCATTTGCGCCGAAACTCGCTGCAACTGCATTCAGTTCACCAACCTTTCTACTTCGACATGCACTCTATGCTAGCTGGACCAATGGCGATATCGAGCAAGGTGCTTTTTTTTAAACTGTTTCCATGGTATTGTGGCTGATATTCAGTCGGCCGCCGTCATACATATTCCAATCTTCAAAGCTGTCTTGCCGAGTCTATTGATTCGCATCTGTCCTTGACGCTGGTGGGGATCGATGGACGCTGAAACACAGGGCTTCACAGAAGGCACCAAGAGTTGTATTGAGAAGGTTTCAAGGTTTGCCTTGATAAATTATAGACTGTGCTGGCTCTGGCTTGGGGGCAACAGGTAGCACTTTATATGGGTTCAGAATACCATTCGGATCAAACAGGTCCTTAACCTGCTGCATCAATCTAATTTGAGCTTCGCTCTTTGAGTAAGATATGTAAGGAGCTTTCATTAGGCCAAGACCTGTTTCGTGTGTCAGTCAAAATTTTCCAAAGGTATTGAAAAACACGGCAATACCATGTTCTGCGCTAATGGATCCTCCCATCTTCCTAGTGAGATCATATACAAAAGGCTCTGTTAGGTCTTGTACCTTGTCAGAGAATTCCGGCGAAACAATATTGAGATGAAGGTTGGAGTCGCCAACGTGTCCATATCCGCATATCAGATCCGGAGAGATCACAGGAGCAAGTCTGGTTCGCATCGCTTCAACCATCGTGTACATGTCTTTAACCGGAAGTGATAAGTCGTACTTGAACACCGACCCTGATTTGCCAACAGACTCGGCGACCGATTCTCTGAGCGCCCAAAGCCCCGCGATTTGTGTAGAATCCTAAATGAGGAGTTAGCCAGCTGATATTAAAAAGCGACTATATTCTCACGACCTGCGCTAGAGTGCCATCGGCAATTATCTGACGATCCAGAGCATCTTCGAGAAACCTTGACATCCGATCTGCATCATGCTCTTGACGAAAACCTGAGGCTTCGACGATCTGCGATTTCCGTCAATGCTGCATTACGAACAACAAAGTTGGACAAACCATGTAGAACGGGTAACTTTTATCCATTGGATCTTGCGATCCGGGATGGTTTGCCAAAACGAACTCTAACGACTGTCGATCCTAGAAGAAACTCACTTAAATGGAGCTGTAGTGGGCTCAATGGACGTTGACTGACTTGGAACTCAATCGCAGACAATATTTCCCCTAAGTGAAAACGAGCACAGTGGAGCGCCTCGATGACCTGCACGACGTTGACCCAGCACAAAACATGTCAGAAGTGTTCCTGTACCTTATCAAACGATTCCAGCGCGAGATATGACAGGTTGATGGTCGTTGGCTTCCTTGGCACCAGTAAAGCTACTTTAGTAATGATTCCAAGCGACCCTTCGCTTCCAATCATGAGTTGCTTTAAATCAAACCCTAAAACTGTCGTCAATATAGAGCCGAGCCGACAACATTGTCACTGGGACTAACCGGTATTATCTTTTCGCAACGTAGTGATATTGTTGAACACAGTGCCATTTGCCATAACCCATTCTAGGCCAATCACATTGGCATGCAACGACCCATATCGGACAAGTCGGATTCTGCCGTGTTCCAAATCAGCAACATCGAACGAAAACGCGACGGAACGAAAGTGGACGTACCCACCCGCATTGGTTGCCACATTGCCACCGATTTGGCAAGATCCTTTGGCGCCGAGATCCAACGGCATGGTGAGACCAACAGTTTCCAGTTTTTGATCTAATTGCTGTAAAATGCATCCGGCGTCGCATATCAATACTTGCTGCTCTTGATCGATTTCGATGATGTTGTTCATTCGTCTCATATCTAGAACGATCTCGTCATGAACTGGGGTAGCGCCACCGACCAAGCTTGTGTTCCCGCCTTGAACAACAACGCCAAGGCGCTTGCCGGAGCAATACCTCAAGGCGGCGGCGACCTCGTGTGTGGAAGAAGGGTATAAGATCAAGGGGCTGTGCCCTTTGTATTTCCCTAGCCAATCGATATTGGCAACAGCCAGAAAGACCTCGTCCCGACTGTTGTTCGGGCACAGCCGCGACAGGGAGCGAATATGCTCATCGCTGACAGCAGCTAGGTCGGGGCGCCTGGCTATTCGCATGGAAGAAAGACATCGCGATTGGCACCTCCTGATCCACATTCGCAGATAGCGGTACTTAATTTAAATGACGACGTGAAGGAATCACCGTATACCATTAAGTTCTGGTTTTCGCTTTGAAATTCAAAACCACATCACCTATTCGCTACAAAAGTAAATGCCCGTTCTTAAGGAAATGTTTGGACGAATCGAACGAAGCTTTGATCAATGGAGAATCGAAAAAAAGACATCCCCCCTACCCGGGTCGAACGGGTGACCTGAGCATAACAGCGATAATCTACAGTGCCCCGCTCTTCCAACTGAGCTAAGGAGGGATAATACATGACATGAAAGTCATGACCTGTGTATTTACATAATTCGATTTGATTCATTCCTCACGGTGATTCAATTTTTGTAAATCGGCGACAGGGACGCAAGATCACAGATTATCCAACGTTGCAGGAAAGCATTGCACAACATGAGGGCATCTTCAGCCGAAGGCAGAAGTCAACAGCGTACGAACGGTTTCATATTGCTCATAAGTTCCTCTATAGCAGGATCACGCTCATGTTGTACTTACATATTCAAGAGGAATCCGTTGAAAAAACTCGTTCAAATTGATCATTCTCTGATCGCTGTTGTGCATAATCTGGTCGTTCTTTTTTTTTCGTATCAGATGCAAGATTGTGAACCCAAGCTCAAGGTTTGGCCTGCATATTTTACCAAATCCAATCGGCCAACGGAACATTTTGGTCAAGCAAGTTTCAACCCATTAATATGTCATACGACTAGAACAAGAACCTCAGATCTCAAACGATTAAAACATCTAAGATCCACTCGGTTTGCTTTATTTATCAATTCAAATCACCTCGCCAGTTTATTGTTTTTGCCAGAAAATCACCCGACCAACAAATGCAAAGGCGCTCCATGCGAGCGACATGAGCATTGGGACTTTTTCGAAAGTTATGGTTAAGGTTTGGGCAGATTTAAAAAAAAAGAAGGCGTCACTCGTCTACAGAAGCCGAATACAACGACGTCGATAATTCAGCAAGTCATTGATCGAGGAGCTGGTTTTTTGGAAATATCAGCAAGAACTAGAAGTAAACAAAATTGACTAGATGATCTTTAGAAAGAAAAATCGAAGAATTAAGACAACTGATCGAGACATATGACATTTCGCTTGACTCAAGATGTGTAGCGAGAGTGGTCCATGACTCACTCCTTGTGTTGAATCATCACATTGTTGGTGAGGGCATCGTTCCTTTTACCGTAAATGAACTGTTGAACGTACTAATAAAATTGAAAATCGAAATTCATGCGTTGGTTGAAATAACGGATTGTAATCAAAACTGATTGGATTCGGACGAAGTAGCGCGTAGATCTCGAATTGCTTGAACTTAAGCCAAAAAAACAATCAATAAATCGACGATGTAAATTGTTAAAGACATACCAAACGATGGGTTCGAAACAGAGCGATCGGGGCCCAGCTTTCGTGATAGAGAAGCGGCCTGGCCCCAATCCATATCGCTGCGAACGGCTTGTTGTAATCGATCAAACGTAATCCTTAAGCGAACGCGTTCTTGCTCGTACGTACTGATAACGGTATGGATCATTGCTCGATGGTGAAGATTCGAGCCCGGAATCCGGGCAAAAACGGAATCGAGTTCGGCGATAAGCGACGACAGATCATTCGTGACGATGATCGAGATGATCGAGAGCAAATCACTGATCTGATTAGCGTGAGCGACAACCAGACGAGAATGGAGCCCATTAATACTCGACAGCGCCCCCACTAAACACGACGAACAATTCAGAAAGAAAACCGAACCGAAATCGCGCGCGTTCCGACAGACATGAATCGGGATCCGACTCCAGTGTCGCTATCCGCTGGCAGCATTCCGACAGCAGACCGGCCGTCGAATCCAGTTGGCCCCATGCGCTCGTCCATGACGCTGTGACGGCCAGCCATCGGGGTGGCGCCATTCACCACATCAGTCGACTGATTACTCCGGGAGTTTGGGCGATCGTTTTTTTTTGCGGGTTGATCAGAAACCGGGGGGGGGGGCACGACGATGGATTAGACAGATTGGTTTATTCTGTTGACGATGCGCCTGATTCGTGCGGTTCTGTTAAGGGNTCGTCCATGACGCTGTGACGGCCAGCCATCGGGGTGGCGCCATTCACCACATCAGTCGACTGATTACTCCGGGAGTTTGGGCGATCGTTTTTTTTTGCGGGTTGATCAGAAACCGGGGGGGGGGGGCACGACGATGGATTAGACAGATTGGTTTATTCTGTTGACGATGCGCCTGATTCGTGCGGTTCTGTTAAGGGCGCTCTCGTGGATGGATTGACGGTCGCCTTCGGGCAGCTCGTTCCACAGATCGGATTCGTGCCTGAGGAAGTGCTCTGGATCAAATACTCGCTGGTGACAGATGGGGCAACGATCTAGCGCCCTTTCCGGGTATCGACACATGAACGTTGCCGGCGACGAGGAATTGATTGCAGGTGTTTCATCATCGACGATTTCGCCATCGTCATCGACGAGAAATCCGTGTATACGCGTGATCGACTGGAAAAACGCTGCGATATTCGCTCGGCAAGAGAGATCGTCTTCGTAAAGAAAGCTATGATGGCAATAGCACGTGCTGAGGTTAGGAAAACCATTCACGCCAGATATGGAGGCGATTGGGGCCGACGCTCCTGGGCGAATACTGGGCAAAGTCCGTTTCAGCAACAGACAGTTGAAGGCGAACGGTTCCAGGAAATCACCGCCTGACATCACCGTGACCTTATCCGGTTTCGCCAACAGAACGCCCGTGTAGATATTGTTCTGGTTTGGGTGCCAATACAGAATCAAAGTGTATCGACGCGATTCATAGGTCTCGGCCAGGTATTCCGCTTTCGGCAATAACGACGCCATGATCGTATGAACTACCATACAAATTCTCTCGATCAGCAACAGTCAGATCTTCAAAAACGACCCAGTTTTTTACTGAGATTGACGCTCAATGTCGAAGTGTCCGGCTCGGTATCCGACAAGGTGATGACTTCGTCGCAATCCCTATCGTGCTCGATCGGGACATCTTCGTCTGAGGAAATCTGAATTGCATGGGCGATGTCGTCGCCGATGTTGACCTGGGCCTGGTCGGTCTTAGCGGGCAATGGCACCAGGACTCCCGGGCCAGGACGACTCATGTGCGATTGCGCCACCCGGATCATACAGTTGCTCGAATATCCGCGCCGGATAGGTTATAAACCGCAAACCGGAATTATTGGAGGTTTGTATTGAGAAAGAAGAGCCCCACCACAAATCTTCTCGTAAGTGTTGATCGATATGGTGGGTGAAGAATGATTTGAAGAATCTGTGATCGTGGAATGTGTAAGCGAATCATCGTGGTTCAATTGCGATTTTGTTCAGCGCTCGTGATTTTCACGGAAACGGAAACCGTGTTGACCAATACTGTACTCCATCGTGTTGTATGTTATGGTCCCCGGTTTACCATTGCAATCTAAATAACGGAATGTAAATTAAAACCCGAAACAAGTTGTGCTTTGCGTTCATTGTTTTGAATGAGTACTGTTTCCCCCCGATTTTCATCATCATCTACAGTAGCCGTTTGACCAGGCCTGTTCGTCATTGTCAGACAACGATGTCGATTTTTTGATCAATTTAATATCGGAGTGAGTTTATTTAAAAAATAGAGTGGTGATGGGAAGGGAAACATTCCCTCGCCCCGCCATATATTCGGGACTGAAGTCCCCGAGATGACCAGATGGCCGGCACCGAGAGGCCCCGCCACATCAACCGGACGTTGGTCCAAAGCAATACCCAGATGGGAATTGGTTTGGATCAGGGTCAATTGAGAAGTAAAATCGTGGTTTTTGTTATATTTTCATTTCGCAATTTTTTTGCAGATTCGCAAAAATTACAGATTGAATGTTTTTTTTAAAAGTTAGTGAAAGATTAATTCCGCATCGTTGCTGTGGAGTGCGTGTGGTCCACGTTTGGACGTCATTTACTTGAGACTCCGACAACTCAGGGTGCCGGGCAATTGTCGCACTTCATTTTACTTGTGATTCAAATGAGAACTTTGCAGCTGGATTGGTGCACAAAACGCTGATCGCTGGAAACCCACGACTTCGCAGCTCAACAGCCGAATTATCATTTCAACAGAGATTCTTGAATGTTGGGTTAACAAGTCATCTTGTAGATTACCCAGTACCAAGTAATATTTTAAATTTTCGACAGGTGTTTGTTTAGCATGACAGATTAAAATAAAAGGCAACAATTGTTTTGAAACCCAAGTTGACAATGGTTTTGTCTACTGTGACGCCACTATCGTCGTTATTGCGGGCAGGCTCCCCAGAGAGGAATCGTTTCGATGTGTGCTTGCGCTGCCCAATAAACGACTCTACGGTGCAGAGGGTAACACCGGGCTGCGGGGACACTTTGTTTGAGTTACACTTTGGTTTTCCAACAGGGCCCCTCAACCCAAGTGCGCCTGAACGGACGATTTCTGTAGAGTAACAGGGAACCACCTTTGTGATGACCATTGCGGTTGACCAATGCGGGTGAAGATGCCCAA
The DNA here is from genome assembly GCA_900404475.1 of Spongospora subterranea. Lineage (NCBI taxonomy): Eukaryota > Endomyxa > Phytomyxea > Plasmodiophorida > Plasmodiophoridae > Spongospora > Spongospora subterranea. Next base: position 28,694 of record OUQQ01000036.1, on the reverse strand, counting down.
TGCAGTGGTTATCAATCAGAAAGTGTTTATCAATTAAAGAGTGTTTATTATTCAGAGAGTTGAATTCATCCTCAGTAGTCAATCTTCAATCCTCTATTCCTATACCCTATTCGACCCAGTACCCTGGTACAGTGCAACCCCAATATCGTCAGGATTCCCCGAGTCCTGTCAAGAAGACATGCCGCAAATGGCCTATCATCCTTGTTGCTGTCTTCATTGCGAGTGAAGAAAATGAATGCGGCTAACCGATGCGGGTGAAGATGTTTGTGAATTTACAGAGCAGATAAAGTGAGACAAGACGGGTACACAGGATAGGCAAGACACACTTGGTGTCCATGTGCGACTTATCTCAACACTTCTCGACAGGTGGAAGCTTTTTGAACTACGACGATGGGTTCGATCGAATGTTTGGAATGGACTCAGAAAGTTGTTCATAATACACTCAAGGTCGAAATTGCATTTTATACATGGTTATACTTCATGCGACTAATGTCTTCGTATAATCGCCGATTTTTGCCACCACGTCATCCACGTCGTTGGGACCTAGACGGTAATGGAATAATGGGAGACAACCAGAGATGGTAACGACGGTTATGCAGAATAAAATGAATTTCCTTAATGTAGCGACGACGCATTAATACAACGACGGCCATCAAACAGCGATAATTCAATTTCATGACGAAAAGCATTTAGTCGTGAGAATCATAAACATGAATAAAATGTCATTCGACTTTGAAGATTCTCTGAGTCCATTCCAAAATCAATATTAGACCGTACCCATCGTCGAAGTTCATAAAGCGTCCAACGACATTGTCGAATAATGCTGAGATAAGCTTCACATGGACTCTGACCGTAAATTACGTGTTGTTGGATCGCATGTAGATTCGTGTATATCAAAGGACCATGTACGTGTGTGAGGTCTCACAAGACTCTCTCATGGCGAATTGTTCTTCCCAATATCACAATGGATGTGTATAGAACGGGTATTATATATCGGGACAAAGCTGGTCACCCCAAGAGAAGGTCGTGCTGCCTCGCGGCGACAGTTCGATTACGGTCATGTTTCCATCTCGGTTCAGCAAAATGAAACGGAACGATACATATGACATAACCGGTGAACGATGTTGTTTTGATCAGTTCAATATCAGAGAGAGTCTGAAACCTGTTGGTGAATAATTTAGCAAAATATCTGCAACACAATTGGTCGTTGCACTTCGTTTGTGTTCCAACAGTCATATCTGCTCAATTTTCAGCAGCAACTCGAATTTTAAACAAGCGGCCAAACGATCAGCACATGATTCTGAAGTCAACGACCAGACACTAATCTACAACAAAATCAAGTTTATTTTATCATATTAGCACCCCAATAAGATTGAACAGCACTTTGTCAAAACCTGTAAAAAGGGCTCTGTTAAAATACAAATTCAGGATCAATAATAAACAAATTGAAAATAAATTGTGATCCCTCATATCTCATATCCAAAACGCTCTCAGACCGGTCGATGCCCTGTATGTGCATAACTCCCAGCGGAAAAGACGGCGATAGGTTGGTGAATACTCACCGAGATCGCCCTATGAAATAGGGGGTACTCGATGGGAAATCGGCAACGAAGCAGAAACAACCATTAGCGCCAGAACCGTAAGGTTTGGAAGGGTAAACACACACACAGGTTAGCACATCGACCGGCTCACGATGAAAAGGTTAATCATTGGGACAATCGGAACAAGATGGTGCCCAGCCCTACCTGGTCTCCATCAACACAAACGACGCCGCAGTTGCCACTTCGTTTATCTAAATGATTGACGGAGTCCGTGGGTTTGCCAGTGACACTGTATCTTCGGACACACCAATGCATTGCGCCAGGGTTTAACAAAGATAGCGCAAGATCCTACCTACAGTAGAGATGCGCAACTCACGAGTCGAGTCGACTTCGAGTTCCGTCCGGTACCGCTATTGGACATTAATAATGATAAAGCAACCTGATTACCCTGATTGGGTATTTCCAGATTCGGACGAAGTACCACCAGGCATGCTGGACGGTGACATTGTCCAGCAGGCCCTTGGGCGACGGCCACCGATATCCATGATGTTGTAACGCCGCTGCAAGATGCCAGCCATGAAAACATGCTGCATTTACACGCCCCAATGCTAGGGCAAACCGCGACGGCCACCGATGCGCCTACTTGATCAGAAGTCATTGCGACATCCGTATCTGGCAACACCTAGTCATTAATATGTCCAACAGCGGTACCGGACTCGGAGTCGACTCGACTCATGACTCAGGGTGTTTGGGACTTCGAGGATTGTCATCACAGACGAAAAGATTAACAATAAAGCCATAGAAGTGTGCTACGGATTGTCGGATCCTTCACTATTATTCGATCATTTTGAATTTAATCAATCTACAATTTCAGTATCTTGTTATAACTTTTCTTAATCTTCTTATACTTCATGAACGAATCAGAGGATTTTGATTCAAAGAAAAATTGTCTTACCTGAAAACCCCTTGGCAAGTTAGCCAATTGGGGCGTTGATGTTGGCGACGCGAAGGCTCTCGTGGAGTTCACATATACGACGAAGTACATGAATAGGTTAGCAGATCTAACAACTACTAATGGAATTGTTTCAAGTTTTGACGAATAGTGTTCAGGGTCGACAATGAAAACGGACTCGACAGATGTTCTTCTTCAGAAGTGCCTGCAAAGAAGAAGAGCAAGCTCATTGAAGCTCTATTTCTAACGGCGCAGAGTCATCGCACGTCCGACAACTTTTCAAAGTCGTTTGCATGCGAAATGAAACGCTGGATTGCCCACACGAACATGTCAATCGAGCAGTCCAGTCGAGACTTTTGCTTTGGTTCAAACTCAATTGTTCCATGTATCCAAGAGTGTCAATGATGGCTAAAGAGTATTTGAGCATCATGTCGACGTTGGTTCCAAGTGAACAGGCAGTTTTCAGAGCAGGGACAACCGTATCAAAGAGGCGCGCACGCCTTGGAGATGGCAGCGTTGCAGCAGTGAGCGAATTACAATCGTGGCTCGAACTTAAAGTGATTGAAATATATTATTTGTGGTTGGACGATTAAGTCGATTCGACTCCGAGTCACTCAGCAAAACTTGGAGTCGAGTCATTGAGTCGACTCCACATCTCTAATTAGTTCCACATAAAGTCTGTCGCCAGTCAGGGCCTCGGCTGTAATTTTAGGTTCAAATGCTCCTGTTCAAAATGTCATGCTGAGGCGCGTGATGCGTCATATTCTGCAAGTCCATTTCTTGGCTAAAATTCTGGTATTTTTCAAAGTTATGTTTTACCGGTAATCTACTTCAACCTGATCGTTTCGTTCTTCATGTGATTTGATTCCTGTCACTGACGATGCTTTCCTTGAAATCGTTTGTCAATATCTGCTTGTTCCTCGACAGTCGATCGCCCCTTCATGATGGGCCATATTGGTGGCCGTTCGGACTGCCGAATGGACTGTTTGACCATGAATGATACCCGTAACCATCAGTGCGAGTTGATCAAGCTCGCTCCGGTAGCAGATTACGTTGGATTCTGTCTTGACGTGAACTATCTGATTCATCCTCCTTTCAAACTTTTTGATTATCAACACAGAGAGCTGCGCGAAAGGGACGAGTTAAGATAGGTATCTTCACAAAAGAATTTATCCTGATTGCGCATCCATAGGAATTACGCTTGGAACAACTGTTGCCTCCTAATCCTCGATTTGCTTCTGAATGTCCTGCTGCCAACAGTGTATGGATGTTGGTCAATGTTGCTCATCTGTTTTATCTGTGTAGCGCGCATTCCTATTGATGGGCAATCAGAATGCCTTAAGATACATATCCTAACTGGTCCGTTTCGCGTAGCTCTCTGTGTTGATGAAGAAGATAGTAAACAACCGGTCGGCTTAGGCATCGTTTCTTCGCTGACGACGGTCCCTAATGCAATTCCAGCAAACCCACATGCCGACGGTCAAGGCAACACATCTTGACAGATCACGCTTCTTAATTCAATTGGATATCGAGCGGTCATTGTTAGTATCGATGTTGTTGATTCTTTTCAGAAATATTCATAAGTTCACTATATAGATGTTCGATCGATCATCAGAGATGTGATGATATATGAAACAATGAACGCCAAGCACTTGTAATGGCCGATATAATGGCTCGGAATCGAACATCTATATACATGAATGATTCTAAGAATCAACAACAACGATACTGCCATTGGCCGCTCGGTATCAGTGCCAGTGACGGAAAGGCCCTAGACTGTACCGGCATGCATTGTAACGCATCAACGTGACGGCAAGGTCCCCATACTGTAGACTGTAGGCACGGCACGCACTGTAACGCATTGACGTGACGGAAAGTCGAAAAGTCCCTAGACTGTAACGCATTGACGAGAGGTTATAAGCAGTTCAACCATCGCATTGCCCATATCTCTGCATCCGCAGCGAAGCGGACATCGACACATGTCACTGGTCTGGCGCAATCGCGTTGCCATTAACGACAAGACCGACTGTAAAAAAAAACTGTTCTACTAGTATTCGTCGACCATTTTGATACTCAAATCGAACAGTGTTTTCCCCAAAGCAGTCAAGTTGTATGTCCTCCCTGCCTTTTTTTATCAAACCTTGGTAATCGGAATTGGCAATTTGAAACGATTTGATGATCCAGGGAGGACGCACACTTTGGCTGCTTGTGCTATGGCCGTCTAGGTTTATCGATAAAGCCACTTTAGTTAATATATTCAGGTCTGATGGGTTTACTCCCTGAGCCAGCATTTTTATTTGGTGCTCGGTATGTTGTGATCGTCATCGATGACTACAGTTGATTCTTTGGTCTGGCTTGATATTGCGAGAGACAAGTCAGACGTTCCAGTATTGCTGAACGAGTAAACCTCACAACGTTAAAGATGGCAAAATGCATTCGAATACATGCAGGATTGGAGAAGCAATTCTAGGGAGCCGCGATCCATACAAAATCGAAGGATCTCACCGAAAGATAGGGAAGACTCCATTCGAGGCATGGCATGGCCGACGTCGATCGATGAATCATCTGCGAGTTTGCCAGCTGTTAAATCACACATGCACGGTTGCCAATCAACAACGTCTGGTGTAGTTATTGAAAACACAAATTGCCAAGGGAGATCAATCCGAACATGAATACAACAAGCAGACTTGGAACTTCAGCTTTGAGCAGGAAATTCCACGTTCTGCGAAACCAGTCACTTGAAAAAACCTGCTACTGCTTTCTGAGCTTTTTGTGTACAACCTCAGGAATCAAGTTTTCTACAAATTTTAGCTGATCCACATTGCAAATTTAGAACACCTAACTCAATCGTAATTGTGCTTTGCAAAGTATATTATACAGCCAAAAATGCTAACTAACGCTCTAAATGTGTAGCCTCCATGTGGAGAAAAATTAAGAATAAATTGGAGTGATACTGGCATCTGAAAAAATCGTGATTTTAGCCAGCCTTGGAGAATGACGCCATTGCCAGTTCCAACGCCTGGAACTGAACCTTTACTTGACGTATGGCTTCTGCTAATTCCCTGGCTTGTTCCTGAAACTTGCTGGTCGCATCATCGCGAAAATGCGACGGCGTACGAGTGAGAACTGAAAAATCCACCGACGACAGCCTCCGCTTTGATTCAATGGCATCCATAGCGGCAGGGACTGTCATCGCTAGCTCAGTCGGAGACGATATTCGATTTTCAAGCATTGAGATCTTCCGGTCAGCCTGTGATATTGCCCTTGACATTTCTTCTGCCTTTTCTTGGGACGCAATCCTAAACCTTTCTTCGAATCCGAAATGGGACACCATTTTCATGAAGGTATCTCCATCTATAAGCCATAATCGACAAGTAGACGTACAACGAATTGATGAGAGCCACACGTCTGGACCACCAATCGATCTCTGGAACAAGCCTATATCGCCTAACGTCTGCCCGAAGGTGTAGCTCTGGTACACAACAACAGTTGGGTAGACAGGATGAACAGCTCGAACCTCGCCAGATTCCACAATATACCAGTTATGAACATGATCACCTTGATGTGCCAGCATCTCGCCTTGAACTAACTTCAACGGCAGAAGTTGACGAAATAGGCTCAATATGAAGTTGGGTCGATCTGAATACGTCGAAGTAAACGAACTACGCTCAATCAGATCGCGATGGACTTCGGCAGTGACTCGAATTGCCAGATCAGACGGAAATTCGTTCATCAATTCCGCCATATGACGACCCTCGTTAGCGGAATGAGCCGTCCAGATAGTGTTCATGCGCTTGGTTAATGAAGAGCGCAATCTGTTTGATAGATTGTGAGCAGATGCGAACGTTCTAAGTCTGCTCATCTTGTCGCGTAGATGTTGAGCACGTTGATCACGTTCTCTAATCATAGAAGCCACGGTCGCTGTTGTATACGCGAATACGGTCGAGCCCATGATCATGGAAAGCATTGCAAATACCAGCTCAGCTGGGGTCTGAGCGCTGATGTCGCCGTACCCCACCGTAGTCAGTGTCGACAGCGACCAATACAGCGCCAACGTGTATTTGTACCAGTCGGATTCTTGGAAGACAGATGTTCCACCCACCCTTTCGATCCATGAGATGCCTGGCCCAATATTCTGCTCCCGATAAACAGCGCCTAGGTAGTACCAAATACACGCAGAGAAGTGGGCGAACGCTAAAACAACAGCAGCTAATTCGACAATACGCAATAGCTTTTGATGCACATATGGGCTATATTCGACAGAAATCAGTAGTGACCTCAAGCGATAGTTTCGAAGCAACTTCACAATGCGGACCAGTTTAAGTAACTTGATAAGACGGGGAACGCGAAGAACTGACATTACAAGACCATCATCCGCGCGAACAAATAAAAAGAAAGGGAATATGGACACAATGTCAATGATAAAATACGTCGACAAATAATGCGACGTGATACGATATTGATCCGTCTCCAGACGACCGCGATTGTTCTCATAAGCAGTGAAAAATGAAATTACGACGTCAAGACCAAAGAACACATCGACGACAATATCGGCGATGAAAACTGCATCGGCATCAGCGAACGCGATGCGCCATGGCATCACAAAGACAGTATAGGCTAACAAAACCAATAATATAAATAACCATGCTCGATGCAGTCGACTCTCAGGAACGATGATATAGAATGGGATTAAAGCCACTCTCGATTTCCGAGCACGCGATTTCACGCCCATCGCTTCGCAAAATCCATCGGGAAATGGGGAAGGGCTCGGAGGAGAGCATAATCCTAACGGATCTTGGATGAGGTGAGGCTGTTGGCATTCTGAATCACCATTCTGGTTCGCCTTCTCATTACTATCATGATCCGCCAATTGGTCTGAGACGGGATCGTCAATTTGCAAATCAATATGAGCGGGTTGCCCATCATTTATGCGCTGGGCACGTGATTCCTTGTTGTCGCCACGGCTATGGCTGTCGCTTGACGAGACGTCCATCGCTGCAGGGGCGTGCGACTTCACAAGTCGTGACAATGCAATCTGCACATCCATCGATTCCTGAGAACCATGTTTCGGCGACCTCTGTCTTGGAGCCGAGACTGACGTGTCCGCCATCTCAGGAAATTCGACGCCAGGCAAATTTATGGTCTAGGCCACTGGTTGCCACTCATGTAGGTGCACCTTTCTAGACGTTTTTTTATCTGGGGCAGAGGCGAACTCAAGGTGGTCAAGCCTAAAAAAACATTCCAGAGCCAACTCAACTGCAGTCTGTGATGGTCATTGCGGGGAAGACTGGGTGGATCCGTGCAGTGAATAAGGACCACTTAACTTAACCACGACTGGTCACTCATTTGAGAGCTCGGACCGCGCTTGACGCCATCGAGAGGTCATCTCTTGAAACTGTCGTTTTTTGTTGATGGCGACTGCGCCTTTATTTCGGGAAACTGAAGGGTTCAGGGATACAAATGAACCTGCCCACCAAAGATAAGCAGATGGAATGAACGGTAAAGAATGTTTGTACTGACACTGAATCGGATCGGTGCTATCAACATATCGGACAAACCAACCGGGAAATAAAGGGGAGCACGCCCAGAGCTGGGGAAGAATATCCTGGCGAAGCGGAGAAGCTAGTTCCAAATTGGAACAAGTTCGCTGAACAGCCGCAACGGAGGAGAAGTTGCAAACCAGTAAGTTCTGAGCTGTGCGAAAAGGCGGCCTCAATAATGACGACGTATCAAGCCATTGGGACATATCAGTCTCGCTTGAAGAACTAATCAGAATTGACGTTAAGTCAATCCATGAAGCAGTAGACCCCGCCTTAGAATAAATATATGATCGAGACGCTGGCGACCATGATCGAGTGCACTGCGAAGGATCCTCTTGTTTCATAAGGTCGTCACTTTTAGCAGCCAATAATCTCAGGCGTTCGCACAAGTAATGTTGAGCTTCCGGAGATGTTGGCAAAGGCGGCGCCGTTAAAACATCAAACTCCCTATTGTATCGAATGAAAATGTGAACTCTATTTCAAAGTAAAATCAACGTACAAGCGACAAAGAATACGCTGGGATAAAGCTGGAACTGTAATTAGGGAAAAGCGTGATGAGAGTGCAGAGGACATTGCGGAAAGAACCGCTGGTTGGTTATAATCTGAAGTAGTTTCTGTCTGTATACCCACACTAGAACTACCCGACGACTTCTTGGAGAAATCAGCGTTCACGATCCGCTGGACTTCATCCATGAAGTCGTCAACATATCGGCGCTGGGCATCGGTCAGCGACATGCCTGCAAAGGGGCTCAGACGCCTGCTCGTATCAGATCCTTGACAATGGGACCTTACCAGGAGGAGGACCGCTGACAGTTTGCATGAATTGTACGGTCGATGATAGAATGAACAACTTCAAGGATGACCCGATGGGGCAGCCCTCCACTCTACGGACTTTATTTACTCTTATCAATCGCTATCGGCATTCGTTACCATCAAAACGTGAAATCCAATTCGTGGCAGTTTTTCAGTCGAGGTCGCATTGAGCAGTTTTCAAATAAGCAAAATCTCACGGAACAAGGGCAGGGTGTTGAAAGCCAATAAATCGATTATTATCGGATCAATGTGACATTACCATAGGGTAGACCAAGATTCTTGTCTGATTGAAGTTCGCGCGTCAGGAAGGCGCGGTCAATTGCGAAACTAGGGTTTTTTCCGTTTGAAACAACAATGGTTATATGATTGCTTTATAATGATTCAATGATTCAGCTTCGCCGGAAGAAATATCGGGGGCGACCGACAAACACATCCACAGTCATCTCCCCATTACGACTCCGCTTGCAGATGCTCTTTTAGATTATAACTCCACTGTTCAATCAGATTGATTTGTTCTCCGCACATGCCATTCTATGGTGCAATGTCGCATTCATTCGACCTTGATTATTACCAATTTATTGGCTTCTGTAGCATATTGACTGGCAGCGCTTGCCTCATAGCAAAACCTTGCATTTGATAAACACATATTGTCAGATAATCTAGAGACCTCTATTGCAAAAGATATATCGAGAATGTGTTTATGGCCTTTCAAGGAAACGCTGCTGAATTGAATCAGCTCCAACTCTTGACGAATAATTTTATCGAAAAAACCAACATTATCTTTTCATCTACTCAGGTTGATTTCTTAGACCTCTTCATTCAAACCCATCAAGGGTAAATTCGTATTTTCTTATCAAAAGCCGAAAGTACAGGGCCTTCCAAAAAGTCGAAAATCGTCAGAATTATGATGGGCATTTTCGTCTTCAGAGCGCATAAAATGTCCGCTGTTGTTTTGTGTACAGTGACCCTGAACTTTGCGCTGTCACCAAATATACACTCAATTCCTGTTTTGCCAGTTGGGTTATGTTCACTCAGTGTCAGGAGATTTTGAATTGCGCCAATGCCCATTGATCTCAGATAGTGTTGGTGCAAACCGCGGCGCCCCCTAACACGAATTACCATCATGGCGCAATCGCCAGGGATGTCCAGCTCTCCGTTAAGGTATGGTGGAGGTCTGTCGTCTCCTATGTCGGCCTCGTCGGCCATGATACCTCGGACGCCGCTGGGCTCCACAGGGTCTCGTCGTGGAGAGTTGAATGGGCGTTCTCACGCCGTTTCCCGCCCGCTAATGTCGTCTTCCCTACATGAACAATCTGTCGTATGGGGTACCACCGTTGATGTTGGCCTAGCCATGGCCCAGTTTCGAGATTTTGTTCTGCAGTTTATCGATGAACGTACTGGCGCACCAAAATACCCAGCGCTTATTTCAGAGATGAAGACCGCTTCGGCAACAGCGATAGGACTCGATTGCCGGGATTTACATTCATGGTCAACGACGCTTTACCAACAACTAGTGACCTACCCACAAGAAATGGTTCCCGCGTTTGATTTGGTCATCAACGACATGTTAGAAGAAATGAGGGCCGATCTTCCACCTCAGCCTGTACAGGTCCGACCATACAACCTTTTACAGCAGCAGGCTTTACGCTGCCTTGACCCAATCGATCTCGACAAAATTGTGGCGATTCGCGGGATGGTGATCCGAGTCGGCCCGATTCTGCCAGATATGGCCAGTGGCATGTTCCGCTGCCATGTTTGCCAAGCCGATACCGTCGTTGCCGTTGATCGCGGCGCAATCGCTCAACCCGTTCGCTGCGCATCGTGCCAGACTCGCGACTCCCTGCAGATTCAACACAATCGCTGCGAGTTCAGCGACAAACAGTTGCTGCGCGTCCAGGAAGCCCCAGAGAGTATCCCGGAAGGAGAAGCGCCCCAAACTGTTGACGTCTACGCCTTCAACGACCTAGTCGATCTAGTTCGCCCAGGTGACCGGGTCACAATAACTGGCATTTTCAGAGCTGTTCCCGTTCGTTCGAGCTCGAAAAAGCGCACGGTTTCTTCGGTCTATAAGACCTATATCGACGGTATTCATTTCAAAGCAACCGATGTGCGACGACTGGCGTTAGAATCGGATGCTCGTTTGGATCAGGACGACGGCGCCGAGGTCGAGGCCGTTATCGCTGCCAGACATCAACAGCTGCAAGAGCTTGGAATGCGCCATGACATTTACGACCTGCTCACCGCTTCTATTGCCCCTTCAATATGGGGTCACGAAGATGTTAAGCGGGGACTGCTTTGCCAACTCTTCGGCGGTGCCAACAAGGAATTTTCGCAATCCGGCACCGGGCGCTTCCGTGGCGAAATCAATGTTCTGCTCTGTGGAGATCCTGGTACAGCTAAATCACAGCTTCTGCAATACGTTCACTCGATTGCCCCTCGGGGGATTTTCACAAGCGGTAAAGGGTCGTCGGCGGTCGGTTTGACGGCCTATGTCACACGGGATCCCATCACGAGAGAGTTCGTCATGGAGAGCGGTGCTCTAGTCCTCTCCGATCAAGGAATCTGCTGTATCGACGAGTTCGACAAGATGTCGCCAACAACCAGGTCGATTCTACATGAAGTCATGGAGCAGCAGACTGTGTCGGTTGCCAAAGCTGGAATCATCGCGACATTGAACGCCCGTACTGCAGTTCTGGCGGCTGCGAATCCTCTACATTCACGGTACGACCCGAACTTATCTGTTGTCGAAAACATCCAACTTCCTCCAACGTTACTGTCGAGATTCGACCTGGTTTATCTGATTCTTGATGCCGTTTCGGATGCCCCAGACAGGCGGCTCGCTCAGCATTTGATCAGCATGTACTATAGCGAAGATGGGCGCTCCGAAGAGGCTCGTATTGAAACGATCCCTATCGATCTGGTCACTTCCTACATCTCCTACGCTCGTGAGCATGTCACACCGACTCTCTCAGACGATGCAGCCCACGACCTCATTCAAGGCTACGTACGAATGCGATCTCTGGGTCAGACCGCCAACCGTTCCATCATCACGGCAACGCCTCGTCAACTGGATTCGCTAATCCGCCTGTCGGAAGCGCTGGCCAAGATGAAGCTGTCTCACACGGTAGAAAGTGAACATGTCAAAGAAGCGCTTCGGCTGATGGATGTATCGACCGGTCAATCCGCCACCGATCCCAAGACGGGATTGGTCGATATGGACACGTTCATGACCGGAATGTCGACCAGCAAGAGAATCGAGGTCGCCACACAAGCCGCCGTCATGGCGACGATCCTGAAAGAGATGCCAACACCCACCATCCGTGCCCACATGCTGCTGAGGAAGTACAACGAATCGCTTCCTGAAGACGCCGAGCAACTACAGTCGAGCGGACTTTGGCCCATTCTCAACCATCTCGCCGATCAAAGTGCAATCCGTATCCAGCAGCGACAGCTTGGCGATAATTGTGAGGTCCGAAGATTGGAATAAACCACAAACCGCAATGCTGCACATAGATTATCGTGTTTGTTTAATTTATCCGTATTCTATAACGATTCAACGACTTCTATAACGATTCAACGACCGGTTTGAAATTCTGTGCAGCCCATGCATTGACGCCAGATAGACGAAGATACGCCGGACTCCTCCTGGCGTATAAATCATTAGGGGCTCCTTGCTCAATCACCCGGCCGGATTCCATGATCACGATATGGTCGGCCTGGTTGAACACGGATGGGTCGTGGGAGACCATGATCAACGTCATGTTGTGTTGTTGGACGAACGCGAGCAATCGGGGCAAGATGAACGTGTGTTTCTTGGCCGAGTCCATCATGGCTAGACCCTCGTCCAAGATCAGCAACCGGACGTGGTTTTCGCTCAGGAACACGCGAGAAAGGGCGATCGATTGCGAAGTTCCTCCAGATAACGGCAGCGAATATATCGACCGAAACAGAAATGGGTTCGACGCGCTCGATTCCGAGGCGGAACTAGGCGCTTCGGTAAACGACGTCGCCAGAGCTACTAAATCGGCGAGAACGGGCAAGGGATCAGACACCTGATCGGAAGACGCGTCCTGAGATATATATGGGAGATCCGATAAGAATACGCCAGCGGCTTGGGCGGCGGCTTCAACTGTTGGTGGGAAAATGAGTTCGAAGAAGGGAGTTGACCGACGGACGATTTTTGGAAAACCTTGTTCGAGTGTGGCGTCCGGATGGCCCACACGAATATTATCGGCGATCGTGCCCGGGAACAGATACGGCCGCTGCGAGACGTACGCGATGTGATGGCGATAATGGGTTTTGTCGATCGACGAGAGCGGGACCCCATCGACGGAAACGCGAGAACCGGGCCCAGGTGGCAGGAGTTTCATGAGAACTTGGATCAGAGTGGATTTCCCAGCGCCGTTCTGGTTGTGATCGCAGACATAGTAAGAAACGGGGTCGGAAACCAACCACGTTCAAGAACGACGATTTACCGGTCCAACCAGACAGTAGAATTTGCCCTTGATGAAGGAGACGGGAGTGGATATCTGCAGTGCTCGACACCCGGTTGAGCTGTATTGATACCGAACGTCGCGAATATCGAGTCGATTGAACTCTAACGGAGGGCGCTTCTGAGGGACAAACAACGGCACCAGTAAATATAAAAAAACCAAAACCATTGTGGCAAAGCTTCACCTTGGACGACGGTGACCGCTGAGATTTGAATGGTTTCAGGGCCAAAAGGGCGATTAATCCCGACGATTGCGCTAAACCGTCGCGAGCTTCTCGAACAAGCAGCACCATCTTATACAAAAGTCGCAGACAGTAATCGACGTCGTTCTGCACTTTCCGATAGGTTTCGTGGTCGATCTTTGCCCGAACCATGACACGTTTGGCCATGATAACCTGTCGTCGTCACCGTCAACGGATTCACGCGAAACGCGACATGTTCAACCGACCTCTGTCGTGAACTCAATCACAGAATGGCCACCGATCGCCTTGGACAGGTAATCGACGATTTGAGCAGCGGCGTCCTTGATTGGGTAACGGCTGGCGATCATGTTGTCGAGTTGCGCGAGCTGATGAGCCTGGAGATTGGCGGACTGGATCTCGGGCAACCGGTCGAGGAGATCGGCGATCAGGACGTCGTGCGATTGCGAATCGGCGACGGGAACGGGGAACAGGCGCTGTTGTAATCGCGAGTAGATGTCGATACTGAGGGCGATGATCGTTGGGCGAATCACCGCCAGAGGATCGATCTGATGTCGCCGATCGTACAGATCCCACGCCGATCTGCTGAACGTGATCAACGAACGGATAATGCTCGGTAGAGTGATGTTCGCCGTTCGCGACAACGACTCCAGATCGTCTTTGAGGTGTTTATGGATCAGATGCGATTTCGTGTAGATCTCGATCCCGTAAACGCGTTTGTAGATGGTCGAGATCGCCTGAACATCGCTGGACATGATCCTTTCGATCATTTGCCGTTCGATCAGCGCTCGCGCCTGATCCGATATGTGAACGCGCATATAGGTGTCGATGGCGCACATGATTCCGAATATGATCGCGTCGACAAAATACGAGAACAACGCGGCTTTGGAATAGATTCCCTCGGCGATCAGGGAGTGTTCAATGGCGGTGCGCTGTCGGCGCAGACGTTGCCCGAGTTTTCGCCGCGACAAGTACCAGGGCAGGAACTCGGCGACGCTGGGCAGGAGATAGTTGACCAGCAGGCCCTGGAGCAGGATCGAGCGAAACCTTCGCCAGCCATACAGGTAATAATACAGGATCGACCATCGCGCCATAACCCGATCGCCTTCTGACAACCGTCAATATCTCACTGAAGGGTCGCTCCAATTGATAACATAAACCGGTCACACAGATGGCGATAAAAAACCATGTGGGAAAATGCAAAATTTAACAGGTTTTTATTGACGATCGCTGATTAAAATCCGGTCTGGGCTTGTTTGAGGACGCGCTTACGGGGCTGCTTGGGCTGGCAGCCGTCCGCCTTCTTAACCTGGGAATTCTTCTGGGTGCAGACCATCTCGATGTGGCTGGGGCAGGCCATGAACGGGTTGATACGACCGTGGGCCCGGTACGTGCGCCGGCGCTGCATGGGCGCCTGGTTGACCTGGATATGGGAGATGATCATGGTCTTGGGGTCGAGTCCTTGCGCCTCGGCGTTGCTGGACGCGTTGGCCAGCAATCCCAGCAGGAATCGGCACGATTTCTCGGGCCAACGGGACTGGGCGACGCCGTATTTTTTGCTCTGGGCGTGGCGGCCGACACCGCCGTTGAAGTGGCGGAACGGGACGACGTCCTTGTGCTCAATAACGGCGTTCATGTACTGTTGAGCGGCCGGTAAAGTCATGTTTTTGAGGGCGCGGGCGGCCTCATGGGTGTTCTTGAAATGAACACGGAGGTAGGCGCCTGAGGCGCGAGTTGACTTCTCGGCGACGGGAGCCGTCCAGCTGTATTTCGTCATCGTCACGAGGCAGAGGGGCGGATGGCGAATCTGGGTTGAGGCGGTAACAAAAACACGTGGTCTACGGAGTCCGTCACGGATCAAATAGGGATGATTTTGGTGTATATTAGCGCGTCGTCATATAGGTCAGGTCTCAGCTGGAATTATTGCAACTTGATCAGACGGACCCCATTACTGGATGGGCACATCTTCCACCAATTTGAGTTATCTGATCTGACCTCTGACTAGCCAAATTTGTCCACCGGATTTATTTCTCAGATTTGACCCCACGTTCATTTGGTTTTCGCACACCCCGTTGGCAACAGTTTCGACTAGATGACGGTGTTCAACAACGATAAACGACAGACAATATTAAAAAATACAGGCTTTACATTCAATATACGAGTCCCTTTATTCATCTTTGAAATAACCGTCACAAGAAACATTATGATGTCAATGAAACTCACCGACTTCATCAAATAACCGAAAATTCACAGGGAAGCTCTGTATTTCAATGGACCGACCAGACGTCGCCGTAGACACAATGATTGCAGATCACCCGAGAACCCTGGGGTTATCGATAATTGATTTCACACATTTGCCGGTGTCCACATTCTGTTGTTGCGTTATCGGAATCTTTCGTTGATCCCCATTGATCTTGGCCCTCGACGCGGCGATCCAGCTGGGTACACGCACTTCATAACGAGCCCAGGGTCGTTGGATTACAGACAGCACCTATCGCGATGTTGACAATCGAATAACAGCAACAAACTGAGGGCACATGAATATTGCTCAAGAAAGTGGCTTTCCGGTCTCGTGAGGAGCTGTAAATTGTTGACGAAACCCAGAATACAAAGGCGCAGAAAATCATGTTCGTATTCGTTTTTTGTTTCTCTCAAGGTTGTTGTGTTCCTGCCATCGTTCACGATCACGAGTTGCCTATAGTTGTTCATCCTGGAACAGGGTATTCCTGTCGGAGTGGCCACCAGAACGTGCCGAGCTCAAACTTGTCCTCGGCTGCTTGTGCATGATTGGTGACCCCACTGCTGTTCTGCCCATTTTGCTCGTCGAGCGATATCCAATCAATAGTATTGTTCAGACCTGACCATCGTGTTTGATAGCCAACAGCCCATTAATACGAAGTTCAAAGTTTTAGTGAAAAATCACCAGTTTGTCGAAAACGGTGATCGCTGAGTGGTACTTCCTCGCTGAATTTCGCAGAACATGGGGGGGAGAACGGAACTGGATGCTGAATCAGGTTTTATACCGGTACCTCAGCAGCAACTGCCTCCCTGTTCCTCCTGAACCAGCCGCACAATGACCCGGCTCCAATCGCCCAGATATTGCTGATTAAAAGGAACCGGCTCATCTCACCCCTAAAACTCAGCCAATCCTCAACTATGTTCTGAGTCGGTGTATTCAAGAGCCGTTTGCTGCGGAAACGGCTTTGCTCTCCTTCGTGTAAATGGCACAAGATAGATCGACCATGTCAGTGTGAAATCATCAAATCGTGTTTCGTAAAGCAAAAGAAGCTAGTTCATGTCCTTTGCGGGTCTGTGCTCAACGAGAAGAACTCACTCAAAAGGATAGTTTTTTCTCACCATTCGAATCGTTTGCGTTCCGGAACAGACTACCCGAAGTCTCATAAAGTCTGGCTGGGGTTAAGGTTTTCCTGGAAAAAAAAAACGTAATCATTGAGTCTATTCGCAACAAATGACAATTTATCGTTCGGATAATCGATCGCGTTTGAACTCGATTCGACAAAGGGAATAAGATTGGAGACTAGCAGGGACTGGGGACAAGAAAAGGATATGTCGATCGCGTCATCAACAATCGTCGTTTTGGATAGATTTCCTTCCGCTTCTTCGAAGCAGTCAAGCAATCTTGGCGTTTAATCTGCGTTCGCAAGCAGGCACTATGTTTACTTCTGATCCGATGGCGATGTTAATTGAGAACCTTTCGATATCACGAAACAGATTTTTTCGCTGTTGTGGTCACATCTGTTCTCGCATAACATCCCCTCATCAAGAACAATGACCATCAAGAAAACGCTCTTAGAGTAAAAATTGAACTGTCTCACAGGCGGTGTTTATTGGACAGGCGAATCAAGACAATGAAATATAGTGGAATTCGTCGCAACAGTGAGCCAGTTGAAGGTGCTTGATGAAAAATCGCTATGACCGACGAGAGATGTCGTGCCATTGACCACATTTTGGATTGGTTACTCATCGCACCTTGACCCCCATAGGCTGAACCGAAAGGAAACCCTCTACTGCAAAGCACTGGTTCGGAGGAGTTATTTTGGGACGGTACTCACCGAGATAATTATCCCTTTCATGGGGAGCGCCATCAGCAGATCCTCAATACCGTTCCTACCGATATCATAGTCAGAAAACTTCAGCTTGACAAGCAATATTGCTCAGACCATTGCAAAATTATCAGACGTGATGAGCCGATTGATCATTTCGAGAAGCGGAAATAACAAACCATTTTTGTTGCCAGAATCCAAAATCAACATCCTCGGGCAATGGCGGTCCCCATAAAAGCGATTCACATTCCATATTATTTCGGTGAGCACTGCCCCGAACGATTGTTGGGAAAAACGCCAGGAAAACGCGACGATGATGAACGGTTACGGATGAAGTTGCGCAACGCCATCTGCCAACTCCGTACAGCCAATAGGACCAGAACCGGTATCGTATATCGCTCCGTCGGCGGCTGTTGGTAGCGCCCATGACGAACGTCGAAGAGGTCCAGGAAAAGATACGGGCGATAGAGGACAAGATCAAGGCTATGGAGGATAACAGTTTTAGATGGCCTCCGTTCATCTACGATCGATCGCAAAAATTCCATTATCTGCTCGCCCATACTCAGCAATTAACCGCTCTATATGCAATGCTATCACCATCGCCAGCTCCCACACAGATCAACGGTAATTCTCAACGCTTGATTCTAAAGGAATTGTTATCCAATGCTTTTTTACCAAGCGCGAACGGTTTTATTTTGAGTAATTTTGGATTGAAAATTACGGTTGGCGGTTGAGTGAATATGTTTTGCTCGCAGGTCAAATCTCCTCGATATCGCCATCGCCTGAACATCCGGCACATAGCTCAGAATTTCAGGCGGAGGCTCCCACTCCGCCCAAGCGCGGTGGGGATTTTGAACCCCCGTCCAGAGCAAAGCTGAGAAGCAAACCGGCTCCATCCCCGATGGAGAAGCTGCAGATTTTAATGGCAATTAGGGACGAAATTATACAGAAGCCAGTAGAGGCGCAAATTACAGAGAAGTGTCGGAACTTCGTGGTGACGTGTTTGAACCCGTTGCTCAACTGCCTGCAATATCACTTTAATAACGATCAGGTTGCGTTCCTTGCCAAATATCCAGACCTGAAACATTCCAGTTTCGGGTCCAAGTTCTGCAAAGGTGAACAGAATAAGTCGTGTATTATTCATGAGTAAACTAATGTATCGATGCGGTAATCATTTATACTCTAGCAATGCGTTTCTGTCATCGATTGTAGATGAACAAAATCCATCTGCTACTGCCTAATGCTAGGTTAACCGTGTTACTCCTTATCTACGCTGAAATCGGCTATACGCTGCGAACGATACTGTTCGCTTTGTTAATCAAACAAGCAACGTGGAAACTGACATCCACGCTGGCAAATTTTTACACATCGATGGCAGTCCCTGGATGTACAGCGGCGAGGACTTCGCGCGTCAACATTTTGTTTTGACCGTTCATACGAAGTTCGGTCCTCAATGCCCTGATCGAACTTATGTCAATACTTTACAACCCACGATTGTCTTATCATGAGCGAAACGATGTGGTAAGCATTATCCTCGTGGGAAATAGATGACATACCTAGTCTTGCTAACATCTTCGCTACACTAAGCACACCTACTTACTAACGACTTTTATGTGACGAAACTGTAATTCATAACCTGTACAAGTTATTCATTCACATTGGCGTTGCCGAAAATGCATTTCGTTTACAGTATAGAAGAGCGTTTCGATGCGATAGAAAACTCAAAGCACTTACTTCTGGCACGGTAAAAACCGTATTGGTTGATAGTAGTTTGCCATTTTTCCACAGGTTTTTACAGTTAGACAGGCGCAAACCGTTCTTTGGTGTTACTGTTGAGAGCATCATGCATCCAGGGCGACGGAATTCGCATTTTTCAGCTGCGGTAACAGGATTGAATACATATGATGCTGGGAAAACAATATATTAAGATTTCCCCGGTATTCTGGTTGTAGGAAGTATTAGTGCACTCCCGGCAAGAGCGGTCGCGAATGCACGAAGACGTGTTGGATGTGACCAGAACGAGCGAATTGATGCCCTTCTAAGACCTTTATGGCTTTTCGCAATCAACGATGACGCTACCAAGCGATTCTTTTTCGGACTGGGCCCAGATCCTGTCATTACGAAGGTTTCAAATTCCTACAAAGAAATTGATCAGATTTGAAACAGCCAAGTAGTTCCATATATTTACTTGAGGGGTCATATCATCCGGGCACGCTGGAGATTTCGATCCGGCTTCGTGGAGCTCATTTGTCCAGGATTTTTGATCTTCGGGACTGTCGAAGAGCAAAGAAAGCGACTGGGGTTGCAATAGATACTTCAGGCACGGCTAACAAGGATGACTGAAGCTCAGAATAAACGAACCTTAATAGGGGAGACAATACGGAGAGAGTTGGGACGTTCCAAACTAATAACTTGTATTGCTGTAAGATGAAAGACGTGCTTAATCCGATGAGAACCTTCGATCTCGGAATATATGAGGCAATCTGAGAATAAAAAGAATACGTATCTTTTCCCTCGAGACATGTGCATTGCTTGGTGTTTAAAAAGCTAATGAAAGCAGTTTAGGATTGGAGTTACGGAACAGGTGAGTGAGTAAATTATACTTTTGTCACCTCACCGGACTTTAACAAGCATCTCGACGAATCCATCAAATTGACACTACCTTCAAAAAATACATCGTGAAGAACGTGAACCTGAGAGATCTTTTCGCCAATGTGAATGGAGTTGTCAATTTCTCTGGTCATTTGTTTGCAAGACTCAATTGCAGCTAGAAAACAATAGCTTGTCAAAAGCAGCAGTAGAAACGACATGTCTAGCGACGTACATAAGATCGACTTTCCTTGAAATGACGTCTCTATGATTCCTTGCAAAAGCTCTTTCAGCAACAAAATATACCTAGGCACTGTTGACAAAACGAAAGCATCGTCAGCGTGTGAATTGCAAATTGTTACATGGCGAACCGCGTTGAATCGGAGCTATCCTCAGTGAATCGATGCTCTCGCCGGCACAGATTTCACTCACGAAGATGAACTCGCAGAAGCGCTTATGACTTCTTTGATATTTACGGAGCTGGTACGTTATGTCGGCATATCGCTGTGCATACTCCGAATAAAACGGGGTCGAATCGCTGACGAACTTCTTGAAGGTTTCTCCGACTTTCCGGAGAAAACATGACTTTCTGCAGTTTTCTGAAGGGGAATCGTTCTTAATAAGCTGCACAATCATTTTCATGTTCGCGTACCCACCTTTGAGACTCGTCAAAAATTCATCGTGACGCTCAGCAAATCCAATCGCATGACTGAACAATCTATCAAGCTGAGCATCTATGGGATCAGGAAATTCCTCGGCTTGGAACATGAGTTGGGCGCGGAGCCGTCGGTGAAATTCGCTGTACATATTCCGCATTTTGCCGATGAAAACTTTCTCTGTATTGATCAGCTCGAAGGTCACCATGAAGGTATGCGGATGTGACGTGGTCAGGCCACCTCCGCTGCTCGACGATGGATGCCGCAATTTACACAGCGCGACCAGCGACGCGATCTCGGCATTCAAGCCCAGTTCTGTGGTCTTCATTCTAGCCGGTATGTAGGCGGATTCCTGGCCAGGTGAGTCCCTGCCTGCCACCCCGTTCTGGTCGCCGCCTTCCCCTATAATGCAGTGACCCTTTGCTCTCAATTATTCACAAATTGACACCGGTGAAACGTAGGGTGGGGACTGCGCGCACTTCAACCACAATCCAGAGTCAATAGGCCCGTCACCGATCCGCTCTGTTCATCTCGTGTTAGCAGGCTAAGTGTGGGAAACGCAAACCAGGACGAGAAAAAAAGGGGCAACCCACTGTAGCAAAACTTCAAACACAGGTGTTCGCATTTATATTGTTGCGCCGTGGAGGAGTCAAATATGTCGGCTGTCGGTAACTGTGGTCCCGCAGTCAATTGACACTGAATTGACGCTCTGTTGGGAGCCGGGAGATGATTACTGCTCACATGTTCATGTCTGGTGGCAAAACCTGGGTATTTTGTCTTTGACCAGCATGCCGGCGGATTATGAACGAGACGCCGTAGCACGATGGACTCCTTTTATCTGGTATGGCTCTAGAAGCCAGATTCCTATGATTTGAAGTACTTTCTCTATACCTCACGAAACACGGCCAGAAAACTCAAAGAACACGCCGTGGCTTTTGATTCTAGATCCGAGGGACGAAATTCGAAGCACTTGCGTTAACCCCGTCCGCCAATGACATCACAACAGGAGCCATTGAGGATTATTGAATCGGTCCAATGCAAATTCGCATTAGCCTATCGCCGTGCTGACTCCACCTAGCCGGTCGCCTACAATCGCTTGCTCGCATACGGTTTAACGAAATAACCGAATCTGATCCCGTTGTATGGTTAAACTCTATCCAAAACAGTAGTATGATTTCAGGTCGCGTCTGTAATTCGTCGTCGTGCGAGAACAGCCGCTAGATTGTCAGCGAATCGTACTACTCGCGCGCTTCACTGTCAAAACTCAAAAACACTGTAGCGTTCCGATTACTGACTAATCAGTGCACTTACCGGCGAGTGTGGCTATAGTGCCATGAAAGATGCCCGCAAGGTTTCGATGCATATAAACGATTACGACAATCACTCAGAAACAGTTTGTGCGTGTCCCGAACCTTCAATGTCTCGGGTTCTTTTGCCGCCCCGCAATGTGATCGATTTTGAAAATAGACCATCTCTCGATTTGAATGAGTTGCAAATAGCCAAGGCCAGGGAGAGGAACAACGATATCCTTCAAAAACAGCTGGTTTTCCAGGTGTTTGATTGGTGGAACAATGATCAGTCACAAGAGTGTTTCCAGCTGAAAGCCAAACAATACTTGTTAGATGCAAGGCTTGCTGTTGCCGAAAGAGAGAAACGACTGCAGGCTCTGTCGGATCAATGTAGTCCACTCGAACCCAACAATTGATGACATGCTTCAAATTAAATCGCTATAATCTAAAACATATACCTATGTACGTTCTTGAATCGATAAAAACAAAATTGTGCCCTTAGCTCAACCGTCATGTGCGGGTTTTGAAACTGGCCGTTCATAGATGATGCCGCCTGAGCGAACATGTTAAATACTATTTGTTGAAATAATCGTAGGTTCAATATAGATAACAGAAACCGACTATGGATACTGCATATTCGAGTGACGTTATTGTGTCGTTGTTACGAAGAGTTTCATAACAATTCATGAACCAAGTCGCTACAATATTCAAGTTAGCCACACTATCTTGATAGGGCTACCAAACTCTTGACACAGGTTTGCTGACCTATCAGTCACTATTTTTTTCAAACTCTCAATATAAGCTTAAGTCGAAGCTGAGCCGCTGGAGCTAAATGCCCCGGAATCAAATGGTGAATACATCGAGGGGAAGGAAGCGCTTAGTATTTCACTTATTCTGGCATGGATTACCTGGTCAAAAGGAAAGAAAACAGGGGTTTCAATTTTCGTTGTTTGGGTGTTTAAACAGATAAAATGGAAGCTTCCCCGTTGAGTTTGTATTCTCAATCTTGACGTTCCTGCAGATTGCTCTAGACAGACAAGATTGTTGACGTATTGGCGATTGGTCCCTGAACATGACGGGAGATGCTTTGGCGACATCATGCCGTTGAAGAACCAAAAATAGGAAAACCTCTCCGCCATTTTCTGCATAAAGTCGATGTTAGGACAGGGAACCATAGGTAACACTAGACTATCGAAGAATGAATCATATTCGTTTATCACACATCCTGCCGCAATCGACGCGATGGAAAACGTAATAGTCAACGTCATGATTAAGACCGCCAACTCGGAAAGCGTGGGACAAGCGGAGCCGTAGGTGAGGATCAGCCAAACGTGAACTTATCTGTCGATAACGGGCAGATCGACCCGATCCTGTTAATGATCCTTGTAAGTCAATGGTTGGGCCGCTAAAACTTTCTTCTGTCTTGACCAATGGCGAAAGTCACTTTGATTTGACCGTAACTTTCCGACGTCCTCAGCTTTGGATCTCATTAGCGAGGCTGTCCTCGGAACTAGTTTGAGCCCCACATTAGTTCAAATATGTTGAAATCCGTAAGGATATTGATGGCGTGAGCTCGAGGTATGACGGCCTGTTTACCCTGCTGTTCCAGGATTGTGTTCCGAAGCACCAGATCGCAAACGCTGTGATAGCATAATCATATCACAGCTGCTGATGACCGTCCAGGTGGTCCCTTTGAATATTGGCCTTCCTTCCGGGCTGAGAGCCACCGTGCCTTCTTTCGTCCTCGTCTTCAAGCTGTTCCAGTTGAGCCGATTCCAGTAGCAGAACGACAAACTGATCGTCGTCGTCATCCGATGATAAAATCTGCATCATGTGGGTATTTAGCCTATCGTTTAGCCAGTAGACCGTTGTGGAACTTGATATTTAAATCTTAGGTTATGTGATTGTAAGCACATCCAAAGGCCGACATTTACCCTATCAGACACCCAACCGGTGGATGTGCTCTAAGTTGGTCATCGTTCCTTACTTGTAAATAGTTGTCGCGTTTGGATCACAGAGATGGGGTTTAGTTGTGTTGGACTGGTGTTGTGATCAAAGGAAAACGCAAGGCTCCTACGCCAAGGTTATTGGCTTGATACGGGTTGGAATTGTTGGTGTAAAAAATGCGCTTCTCTGCCCGAGTCTCGAGGTCGTCGGTTGACGTCGCGGTCAACTCGTTTTTAAAGCGACGTGGCTCATTTTTTGCTGAGACGTTCCTCAACATTTTTGGAGACGAGGTCGTCGAGTGAATCCTGAGACAGTTCGATCAATTGCATGGCGAGCAGCGTTGGCTTGTTGATCTTTCTCTGTCTTAGCCTCGTTTGCAATAATGTGTTGGAGTTGTCTCAATGAAAACTGGGCTATGTCGGACTTGCTTGCTACACAACGTGATGACTTTCCAACCAAGCCGTCGCCAGAGTAATTCCCGACCATATCTTGAAGAAACATCCCCGCTTCGCTAAATCTTCATCGTTTTCCAATCCAGCCACCGCTAATCCGCAAGCACCTGACTTGTCGAAGAGATAACCCAATCCGGACTCGCGGCCAACATCTTACATACTAATCGCCGAAACGAAGCCGAACTACTCACTTCTCTGGTTGATCCACCTCCTTTATTTTGAACTCGATCAACAAGCTCGTCTCCAATGATGTTGCAGAACCTCTCAGAAAAAATGGGCCAGGTCGCTCCGAGAACGGCGGCCCGCGACGCCAACTCGCCCAGCCAGAGCACCTGCACACTATCTTTTGTAAGAATAAGAATATTTTAGCCATATCGTCAACCTCGAAGATGCTCATGGGCAAGCACTTTGATCTCCAGATTAGGACCAACTGACGCGGGCGGAATTGTTGTTAGAGATCTGCCTTGTTCGTGATGGAGGATGTCCTGATATTCGTTTTCGGTTTAGTCGATCGCCTCGCTGTTGAGGATCGCTCCAAACCAGCTCAACAGATCTGGACAGAATCCAACAGGCTAATCTCTGCAAGTTATCCAAATAATCAAGTACAGATTATGACAAAGTTCGAGGAGCCTGAACTTTCTCTGACGACTGACCGTCTCAATTCATTTTTTAGGTTCTCAAGCCCGTTTTTGAAGAAACCCGCACTCCATAGAGTCTGTGGATGGGGTCATCCAGCACTTTACAAACTACTAAGGCGTCGCGAAGTCTCATTGATCATTGACGCACTGCGTCTATTAACGATCAGTCATGCACATGACATGTTAACCGTTCTCAATGATACATCTATCGTTGGTTTTTTATTATCAAATTAAATGATTGAATTATGAATGTGGAAAGAGGTTGACTTATATTGAAAAAAAAAGGTTTGTGACCTGTCCTTCGCGGTCTGATACACAGCGATTAATCGATAGATGTATTATTAAGGAACTCCAATATGGCATGTGCATGACTGATCGTAAAAAATACTATAATCAGTAGATTTATTGATAACTTCCAGTATTTATTTATGTGTTCATGACTAATCTTCTAAATGAAACCCCCTCCCCTACTGTACAGCACCCGGTGTATCCATGGATGACTGAGTGCCAGTGCGGTGATACAGTACCGTGTTTTTGTTGATGATACAATACCGTGTTTTTGTTGATGATACAGTACCGTGTTTTTACATAGAACCGATATGTCAGAGACGAGGAATAGCTCCTCGGAGTGGGCCTCGTCATTACTGATTTCAGCTCAATTTTATCGGCTGATTTACGTGTGTGAAATTTGTTTGTCTAGGAATGGCCAAGCTTTTTGAAAACAAGGGCCTATATACAACTAAGAGCATCTCCACCGGTAGTTCTTGTCCTAAACTTGAAGTGAGTCTGTGGCTGTACAGCACCTTGTTTCGAGAACATTTATAAAACCTGGTTGCCTCACCGGTACAGTTTTATTCGAGGTGTTTAAACGGTTTGTGATGAGTCAGAGACTTGCAGATATTTTCATCAAATGGGTGACCCTGATGAGACGATATCTCAATGAGGTGTCCCATACTCTACAAAATTATTTCCAACGACAATGGACTGTGATCTCATCCTCATTGATAAGCTCCTGGACGATGATGAATGGATGTTATTGGCCATAGAGTTGGATTCCGAGTCTGATAGCTCCTCGGACAAGGAGCAACAAGTTTCCAGAGGTGGATCGATAGTAGGGCGTTCCTCAAACATCAACCGTGGCATCGCAGATGGACATGCCAGGCTTATGACAGACTACCTCTGTGCGTCACCTGTGTATGCGGAGCGTAATTTTCGGCGAAGGTTCAGAACGTCAACACGCCTTTTTCACCAGATTGTACATGTCATCCCAAAACGTGATGCGTTTTTCACACAAAGACGCGATTTTCTGGTCAGCTGGGAGCTTCACCGGAACAGAAAATCACGGCTGCGCTGAGATGTTGGCACACGGTGTCGCCGCAGATGCAGTCGACGAAAACGATCGATTGAGCGAAACCAAAATTATGGCCGGCCTCAAGAAATTCTGCCGCGCAGTTTGCGATCAATACGGGGACGAGTTTCTTCGTGCACCAAATCGCGAAGAAATTATTCGCCTTCACAAAGATAACGCGGAACGTGGAATGCCTGGTATGTTAGGATCACTGGATTGCATGCATTGGTTCTGGAAAAATTGTCCAACGGCGTGGGTTGGATAGATGACGGGCAAAGATGGACCAGCTTCAATCGTTCTGGAAGCTGTCGCTTCCGGAGATCTACGAATTTCGCAAGCCTGGAAGTTGCAACGATATTAATGTCCTGGATCGGTCGAAATTCTTTCGGAGATGTTGTCCGACTCTGCTCCCGATTCGAGCTTCACCATCGATGGTGTTCGTTTCGACTGTGGGTACTTCTTAGTAGACGGAATTTATCCGCCATGGTCGGTCAATGTTGCCTCTTCTCGGGAGCCAAACACCAGCGAGAAGAAGTGCTTTGCGAAGCTGCAGGAGGCTCTGCGAAAAGACGTCGAACGCGCCTTTGGCGCTTTACAAGCGCGGCTCTGGTTCCAGGACGATATGGGCGCAATTATGAGCGTGCATCATATTGCACAATATGAATGTTAAAGATCAACGACATGAGCAAGTGAAAAGTTTCACACCATCGACGAATGCTCCGGAGGTTCGCAGGTGTTTGGAGATCCCCGAGTACACCCAGAGGCTTCTGCAGCTGAGAAACCGAGACGTTAACACACAGTTGAGAAGTAAACTCATTGATCACATGAAAATGGAAAGAATAAACGTGATTATGTTGTCATTCTTCATGATCGAGGAGAACGCAACGCCCAATACCTGACGGCTCTGCGTTCGAAGTTGTTAAAGGCATTCTCGGAATCGATCATGAAGAATGACAATATAATCACGTTTATTTCTTTTCATTCTCCCTCCAAATGGCTAAAAGTCCGTAAAGTCAACTTTATGTTATGCTCTGGCCGTGGTTGCGCCGGCTGGGGGCACTGTTCTTGGAGAATGTCCGTGCTGGAGGCAGGCAAGAGCGTTTCCACCAAGGACGGGGATTTGGCATTCGATAGTCGATATGATGCACATATCTGCTGATGAAGTTGAGACCTATAAACCGCTTATGACTCCCTTGATCCGCCACATCACATCGGGCATTTGTCCATAAATCGTCGATTTCGATGAATTTTCTTACGGTCAATCGCCAAACGAACCCATTGTTGGTTTTGTAATTGATAAATTCTGGGCAGTTATTGTGTGCGATGACGTCCGAATGCAGAATAGTACAATATGATGCGCCGTCGTCGACATAGAACTTGTTGAATTCGAATTCTTGTTCTAGATCCATCATCTGCGATCTGTTATCGACGAGTCTGGGCACGATTATTGTCATTAAAGAACTCTCGTCTGCATTACCGACGGCATTATGTGAGAAAAATCGCCCGGGAATTGGACGAATTTCGCCGTTGATGACTTTTTTTGTAAAACCCAGCTTCGAGAAAGGCAAATTCGATCGATTATTACCCTCTTGCACTACCGATTGGATCCAGCAGGTCGAGCTGATCCCGTGAAGCGCCGAGAAACATCATCCCGGAAGCATGAAAACTGATCAATGTGCCTTCGCACAGTCGCGTATCTACACTCGGCCGCACGAACGCATACCACAGATCAATGGCGAAGGAGAACTGCTTCAGCAATGGCAGGGCGCGCAAAAACGTTTTGTCGGCTGGTACCGGACCTGGGATGCCTTTTTCCAAAAGGCCCTGGTTAACCGCCGCCCTGAAAGATTCTACGTCAATGTCGACGGCGCTCGGGACTGTAGGAGACCATGATTTCACTTTGTCGAACGTCAGGACAGAGAGGTCGCTGGTCACCCTGAGATCACGATCTGTACAAGATTAATAATTGTCGCCCAACTCTCATTTTTCCTGAGGGTCCATCCACGGGACCCATATCCGATCCAACGAATCCAAAAAGTTGGTGTTGTTTGTTTTTGGTCCATAAGGGTCCTCGAGCTGGTCTATCCAATTGTACTCGGATGGGTTGAATTACACCCTGTATTGAATCAGTGTCGGCGGGTTTAGACGTTCCTGTGCCAACCAGTGACCGTGA
>OUQQ01000678.1:0-10379 GCA_900404475.1 Spongospora subterranea | reverse complement strand
ACGTCTCAAAGAGAACCAAGATGGGATTTTGGCAGCTACTGCTCAATCGTATCGAATGTGTCGACACTGAAACACTTTACGTACAAAGTGTTAAAAAAAGACGTGCTTTAACTTGCACCCAGAACGACGCAATTCCAACAATGATAAAGATAATGATGTGATATCTGTTTATTCTGCTTCTGTATATGCTGGTCAGAATGAAGGAAAATCCTGGCTCTTAGATTCAGGTTGTAACCGACATATTTGTAATGATTTATCTCTCATGTCGGACATAAAGCAAGATAAATCGACATCTATTCAACTTGGTGATGATCATTATGTCGACAGCACGTATATTGGAACAAGCACTGCAACTCTTGGACAATCCAAGGCTGTTTTGACTGAGACGCTTTTTATACCAGAGATGGGCAGAAATTTGTTGTCGCTTGGCGTCAGTACTGACAGAGGGCTGAAATTTTGGTTCGATGGAGAAGTATGTCGCATATTTTCTGCAGTTTCTTCCGATCCAGAAGGGACGGTATTATGCACCGTTCCAAAGGTTAACAATTTATACACCCTGCACAGCAGCAATACAGCTAATTTCTGTCACTCAAGAGCCAAAGTCGATATTGTACGGTGGCATGAGCGATTAAACCATGCAAACTATGATACTATTCGTAGGCTTATTCGCCACAAAGAAATTCACGTTTCAAGCATGAAGATTCCGGATTCACCCTGTAGTGGCTGTTGCCGCGGAAAAATGAGTCGAGGGCGCTTTCCTCAAAGGAATCCAGAATCATTCGCTACCAAAGTTCTTCAGCGAGTATATTCCGATGTTTGTGGTCCATTTCCCGTTAATGCTTTAAACTCAAGGGCGCGATATTTCTGTCTTTTCGTTGATGAATTTTCTAGATTTATTTGGGTGTATTTATTAGAAAGAAAAAGCGACGTTTTTAAGGCATTGAAACAATTTGTTCATGAATCTACTCGCTTTACTGGATCTGCCATTGAAGAAATCATATGTCTTCAGTCTGACAATGGCGGCGAATACTTATCTTCTGATATGAAAATTTTTCTTACCGAACTTGGAGTTATTCATCAAACTTCGGTCCCATATGATCATGAGCAGCAAGGAATGGCAGAGCGGCCAATTCGGACAATCGTGGAAGCTGCGGAAAGTATGAGGCTACACGCGAACCTACCAAAATGTTTTTGGGGAGATGCTATTTCGACTGCCGTGTATATCTATAATAGGTTTCCGCACTCATCGCTAGAATTCTTATCACCTTATGAGAAATGGTTTAACAAGAAACCATCTTTACATCATTTTAGGGTATTTGGTTGCAATACGTGGGTACATCAGCAAAATCGCCATCAAGCCCGACTAACTCCTAAGTCGTTCGAATGTACATTTATTGGTTATGCTCACCGACAAAAGGCTTATAGATTTTGGGATTGGTCAAATCAACGAATGGTAATTAGTCGTGATGCGAAATTTGATGAATGCTCTTTTAGTTTTTCCCCTAATGCTAACTCTGAGGAAGACGCTGTTGACGAACAGCATAATCTTGCAGACTTGTTAACAGGTTGTACTTCTGAGGAAGGAATGCAGTCGGAAATCCCTCTGAGACGATTACGGCGATCTGAGCGTCTACCGAAACCCAGAACTTTCTATACTGCAAATCATTCTACAGCCGTTGATGCTATTCCAAAGGAAATTCTTGGTGTTTCAGCATCAACTATACCTATTCCTGCGTCTTTATCAGAAGCTTTGTGCTCCCCAAATGCTAATTACTGGAAGAAAGCAGCAGAAAAGGAGTTCAGTACACTTCAACGAAGTAATACTTGGACTCTCACTGACAAGCCTAAAAATCGAAATCAATCGGCTGCCGCTGGGTATTTGCAGTCAATCTGACCCGAATGGGCATTCAGAAAAGTTTAATAGTCGTCTGACGCGGAATCGCAACGCTTGCTTCTAGCCCTTACTGTACAGAACGGATTGAAACTTAGACAGGAAGACGTTGTTAGTGCATTTGTAAAACGACACCGAGATTTTTATGGATCAACCTGAGGGATTTATAAGCGCGAAATTTCCACACCGTGCTTGCAAATTACAGAAAGGGCTATATGGACTCAAACAGGCCGGACACATCTGGAATAAGAAACTGAACAGTTTCTTGATAGAGACCCTAAACTTCTCAAGAAGCAGATCGGATCCTTGTTTCTATTTCAATCATTCCAATTCTGGGAAAGTTGTTCTACTAGCACTTCACGTTGACGATATGATCTTTGCCCACAATGACGACCATCTTATGGAAACCATTATGAGCAAACTTAATGCTGAATTCGGTATTACTGACCACAAAAAGTACTATGGAATGCGCCATATTGCAGTCCTTTCGCACCAATTCGTATGATCTTTGGCCATAAACAATTCTATGTTCATTTGCCCAAATTGTTATACAATTCCAAATAATTGGGGATAGCACCACCCGCTTAATTGCGAAACGCCAACGCATTCGGCGAGTCATTGCGTCCAATTGCGACGGATATGAGGCGATTGTTGAGTTGATCAAGTTCCTGACCAGATGTCATCGTCAGGAATGAGCCAAGTCCATTCGTCTATAATGAACCTATTCAGGCCGTTGCTCATGTCCATATTTGAGTACGTCGCCGTTTTAGGCTGTGTGGGACGACAAAATGTTCGTGAAAATCGGAAGTATTATTGAGGAGCCAGGTCAAAGATACAGTTTGCACCCGGGATGTCAAATGCTGCAGATCCGGTCTCCTGGAAACAATTCGCATCGAGAGAGACTGTGTGATCAAGTTCATCATTGACACGTTGTGAGACCAATGGAGTCGTTGCAACTGTCGCCACAACAACTATGTTCATTTGAAATGTACTGCGAGCTCGAATAAATCCAGCTCATTGGTTCTGTCACTCTCCATTACAGACGATCTCTATCGAATGTCATGCTCCTTTACCCGATTGTCACCCTCGAATGGTAATTTGCCCTTTTGGACTTCGCCATTGTTGAATTTCATCAGCGAACCGGCAGCGGATTGTGGTCAGCAACAAGGTCGTCTTGGTCTTTGGGTCATTCTTTGATTCAACAGCAATGTTGACGACGTATCGACTGGTGTTAGTTCTATACCTTTTTCCCTCAAGATATGTTGTTAACCCTTTTTTGTCTACGATCAAAATCAGGAGTCGACATGAAATTTAGCTATTTCGACCGAACTACAATAATAATGATGGGTACTCAGGGGCATATGATCCTTTACAAATCGGTTATTCTTTGGATGGCCGATTGGAATGAGAACACCATGAATGGTCCAGAGATGGTCATGGTCAGGGATGACCTGGCGCAGCCCCTCCCATTCTTTATTCCGATTATCGCCAACGGGGGCAATCGCTCGATATCGTCACCGTCGCTGATTCATTGCAGGATCAGCGGCGAAAGGGATGTCGGAACAACGCCCTACTCGTCTGTCGTCGTATTGGCGTAGTTCCTGCTCATATCGAGTTCGAATCGCTCTCAATCTGAAATGGATTCCCTATGGTAAACATGATTTTTCCTCAGTTTCACGTTGTCATTTTGCAAATCGCCGCTTTGGAAAATAAATTTTTAATTGTGCATTGCTTCAAAATATTCCGATTTTCAAATTCATCGCGCTCTGATTTTTCAACTGATTCAATAACAAAATTGCCACACAGAATACGTCGCTATTAATCTGTTGAAAGGCGAACAATTGGACGATGTGAATTTCTCTCAGTCTCCAGTCCATCAGGTCCCTGTTCTCGAGTTGGTTTTCAGCTTGTGTCTTGGGTGATCACCCCCGTTGCCCAACAACATTTTTGTTCACAGAATCGATGGTCATTCGTTGCACGAGTCCATGGCGATCATCGAATATCTGGAGGAGACGAGACCATCCCAGACGCCCTTACTGCCTAAAGATCCCTGTAATTCACTCATTTTTCATTGTTCTTGAAGAAAATCACAGTTAACGCGCCCTCGTGGCGAAACAAACAGATTTACGCTCCGTTGCCCGACGTCAGGCCCTGATTATCGCTGCCGATATTCAACCTGTTCAGAACCTGCGGGTTATCAAATACCAGAAAGGCGATGCCATTCAATGGTGCAAACATTTCATCACTCTTGGTCTGATCGGTAATTTCTCGCTCATATGGTTGTTCCAATTGGGTGAAGTTGACCGGTTTCAGGGTTGGAGAAGGATCTGAGCACGTCGGCAGGAGCCTGTTGTGTTGGGGACAATGTCACAATCGCCGATATCTGTCTAGTTCCACAGGTTTATAACGCTCGTCGGTTCGACGTTGATATGTCGCAATTCCCAATCATATCGCGAATCGCGGCTGCCCTGGAGAAACTGCCAGCGTTCATAGCGGCCCATCCAGATCACCAGCCCGACGCTGCTAAACAGTGATCTTTACCAATATAAACATATGAGGTTGTTTGTTGATCTGATTGCCAATGTCTAAGTACAATTTTGTTGTTTTGTCCTCGATTCCCAATGGGAAATACTGAAAGAGCAGGTTGCTAATAGACCCTCAGAAATGCAAAGTTTTTGATCCCAGACTGTGTAATCGAATAATGTTTTTGTCGCCTTTGACTGTATTTGAGATCACAAAGGCTCAGACCGCGTGGTCCGGAGCCAACAATGGGGAGTTGTTCAGCTTGATGAGTTTCCAGTACGTTTTCGCAGTTTACCCAAGCGATCAAAGATTCCATCGGCCATGCATTTGCAGAATGAGCTCGTTTTGCACGAGAGTCTCGTATCTGGTATGCTGTGCATGAGCGTCCAGCGTCCTCTCGGAACAAGTTGCAGTTCACAAGATTTGTCAACGGTCGCACATTCTTTTCTTCTTCGTATCATTCGCTCTCGAATACACTCGACTTCTTTTTCATGTCTTCCCTCTCTGTCTCTCGCGATCGGTAGATCGCCAATTGGTTAATACTCAGGCGGTCTCGCTGACAGAGTACTTTCGCCACAAAACACCACATTATTACATATTGATATCAATCAAATCCCTACCCCTTTTCCGTGCTCGAACGTTGCTGAGAGGCGCAGTGGGCGAGTTTTTATCTGAAAGGAAGACGGGCCTTCCACCCGCAGGGCTATACATCAAATCGGGAGTGAGTTATGGACTCGTCGGTGAGTCGTCGGCAAGGTATATCCTTGGCAGAGACTACCGAACTTCCTTTCTTGTTTGCCTCAGGGATTCATTGTCCTCCGTGCAGTCATACTCCAATATTTACAGAGGACGCTGCCGCAGCAGCATCAACGGTTTTTGACTCCCGATTGGTATCAACACTGAAGCCATCAACAGTTGCTCATCGTCTATACAGATGATCTACCCTCAAGCACGTGTGCGGCAGAGATTGTCCCCGAATGATGTACGAATTTCGTTCGTAATTTATATTGCCGAAGCAGTCGTCATCGGTAGGATTTACAAGAATCAGAAGGGCCAAAGATGCCAGAGTTCATGAGGCCTAGACAAGAGGTTGTTGCAGCATTCAATCAGAATCCTCCGAATCTGGTAGGCGAAATTGCCATCAATGTCTGGTCTCGCACCAGAGCCCGAATCCCAGATTCAGAGCCAATCGGGTCATTGCCCGACAGCAACGCTGTTCGGCAATCGATGCGGCTCGACGCTATGCGCCACGATAATGATATGGGTTCCAGGGAATGGGCGAATCGATCCAACCAAGCGAGTGCAGATCGAAGTTCAAATTCCCACATTGCGAACGATTTTGGAGCTGCCACCATATCCGCTCTTTTCAGCCGATGTGTTCCACACTAACGCTCTTCTTCCAACTCGGGTTCGACATCATAATGATTGACAATATTGACAAATCAAGTCAAACCATTGTTTTTGAAAGAATGTTTTTTCCGAAAACATCTCTATCCAGTCCTGTCCGTTTTTCTGCCGTCTGGACGTGTTGTTTGGACATCGTCAGCCTGTGAATCCCAGTGTTATTATGTCTGTTGGTGGATTATTTTTGTAGACGGAATCGATTCGCTTGGCAATACGCCTGCCCATTCCAATGGCTCTGACAAGGACGATGACCTCAATTATGATTCTGTCCTATCAGCAGCGTTGGTGCTGTCTCCGCTGTTGACGACCTGAACGTTTCAGTTGAATATTCAGGGCTCCCCTGTTCTGAATCAAGTGACGAAAATCGGGAGCTGCGCCATGATTCCATTGCCAATTCACAGAACTTAGGTCCTTAAAAAAATGGAAAACCAATCCCGACGCAGCCGTCGCGTTCACCAGCCCAAAACCTGTTTCGGTAAAGTCGGTTCATAAATCATTTGCCATGGCTTACTTGAAATCGATCGACCAAGGCGCAACTGCCAAGCTATTGGCCAATGGGCAAGATTAGGCAACAATCAACAAATCCCTGGCGATTGTTTTTTCGTCAGACGACCAAACATGATGCTCACTTGATTCAGAACAGGGGAGCCCTGAATTTTCAACTGACACGGTCAGATCGTCACCAACAAAGCAAGCACCAACGCTGCTGTTAAGACCATCATCAGAATCGTCATTGAGGTCATCGGTTTCATCAGAGGCATTGGGCAGGCGTATTGCCAAGCCAATCGTTCCCGTCTACAAAAACATTTCCACCAACAGATATGATAACACTGGGATTCACAAGTTGACGATGTCCAAACAAGACGTCCAGACGGGAGAAAAACGGACACAATGTCTGCAACTTCTCATCAATCGTCGTGACGCCTTCAAGAGCGTCGTTTTCATCTAAACCGAATCCCGTTTGGCAAGAATTTTTCTTGGTGTCCTTAAATTTTTTGATATACGAGTTGTATCTGGACTTGTCGTCCAGGATTTTTTGAAATGGGTATCATACCGCAGCGTAGAACTATTATATAGGGCTAGCGCTGTTTACGCCGCTTCTTTGGTAGGCGGCTGGCCGGCCATTACCGGCATTTTCAAGCGCTGCAGAACCTGTAATCAGCTTCAAGTTCTCAGGTATTATCTCCAAGAACGCTACCATCTGGGAGAACTCAGCCTTGGTTGTTCGGCGCTTGGAGAGCGAAATCCTGGCCGCCATGACGACAGTTCTCGATCGAAGAAAACCCGCAACAATTAAAGCGGACGGGAAAATCAAAACCAAATTAAAAACCATTTCTTTTAAAATCAAAGTCATGTTTTTCGGGAAAAAAACAACTTTGAAATCAACTCGCTGACCAACTTTGATACCCACTGTCGTATCGCGAAGTCATTTGTCGTAATTAAATGCAGAATAGGTGGCTTCCGATGGCTCCGTATGATTCAACGTTGGATGATTTCCTAGACTTGGAAATTTTCGAGTCTCTGAGCGAGTAACAATGCCCACCAAAGCGTCATGGGGGTCAATACCTGAAAAAAAAAGACCCAATTTGAACCGTGACTTCGCTTGATGGACATCCAGCAATTGTTCGGGACTATCTTTCGCGTGACCCTACTTATCCCAAATCGACTTCCGTCGGCGGTTCAGAATGCGTTCTGTTTTATTCGCAAAGATTCTTGAGAATTTGCCAAGTTTTGTCCCTTATTTACAGCAGAAGGCTGATGATCTGCGTAAACCTGGGCCCAGTCCCCTACAGAGATCGCCTGCCGACGCTTTGGATGAATATTGTCGAATTTCTGAAACAGTTGCGAAGAACTGTCTTGAAACATTTTATGATGGCATTATTTTTTTGTGAACGGAAGCCAAAATCTAAGGCCCCCAACAGAACATGATATTGACAAAATCCTCGAATTCAATGAGCAAAACGGGTGGACAGGTCAGTCGTTCAGCATGGATTGCATGCATTGGGAATGAAAAAATTGTCCTAAGGCGTATTCGGGTGAATACGTCTGCAAAGATAAGGGAATCCTTACAATGGTATTGGAAGCTATCGTTGGTCCCGAGGCATACATTTGGTATGCCAGCGTCGGGTACCCAGGCTCCATGAACCACCTGAACATTCTTGATCGTTCACCCTTGATAGCTAGATAGTGCAGGGTAAACTCGAATGTAAACCGCACGTGATCAACGGCAATCAATACGATGATTACTACATTCTGGTGGACGGCATATATCCTGCTTGGAAATGTTTTATGAAAACTTTTCGCCCACCTGAATCCTGAAAAAGCAATTTTCTGCAAAACTGCAAGAGGCGAAACGGAAAGAAAGTGGAAAGAGTATTCGGCATCTTGCAAAGCCGCTCCAACAAATTGTCAGTTCCCGGCTGATCGTTGAGCTCACAGAATATGAAAAATGTCGTTAAAAACCTGTATTGCATGTGCTTCTGTATTGTTAACTAGCGAGTTTTTTGTCTTCATGAGTCTAAAGAAACTCAGCCGATGATTCCAAGCTGTCTTCGTCTCTGATAAAAAATAATATGATGGCGTTCTCCTCCAGCATAGCATTCGATTGCTCGCGCAATGCGTTAGCCTGTTCCCTCATTGTCTGGGTCTGTTCCACCAGACATTTTGTTCCTCTGCCGCGTGTATTACCTGGCAAGGTACTCACCTGGTACTTGTTCCTCTATGACTCGCTCTATGTCCCTAAATAAACAGTTTGATTTTTATTGCTAACATATTTGGAGACCTCTGTTGGACGTGGAACGACGTCTCGAGCTGAACCGGCTCGATCCAACCCACCAGAGGTGCACAAAACGTTTTTAGGTTCTATCAACATTTTTAGCTCTAGATAAGCATTCCACGTTTCGATTTCCGAATGGCGCTGACCCGGACCGCGACGTCCCAACAGCCCGCCAATGAAGATTCACTCGAATCGAACCCAGCGACTCAATCAAGGTCGCCGCACCCACAGCCGAACGGACAGTTCACCGCTACTTCGGATTTCACCTTTCAACATGAGTCTGGTAGTGTCCTTGAACCGCGTCCCCAAGTGATCTCGGTATCCGATTTCTTCCTCTTGTCGGATGTCAATGTAAACATGAGTTAACATATCACTTTCAGGGCATACATGTTTAATAAAGGAACTCGTTCTGTTTACCGATTGCTGCCTAATGTTAACCGCGAAAGCTAATCCTGAGATCTGACCTTTGCCGCACCTTGAAATATGAACAGGAACACAACCGGCAAGTCTGAATGTATATAAAAACGACAGTCAAAACCAAATCTGGTTGGGCCGAAAGTCGACGGCTGAAAGTATGATTTCTGACTGGGCCAGCTGTCGACAGCTGAAACGCATGGCCCATCACAATGTCGGTCAGACTTCAGAACATTCAGCGAAGGTATCTATTGCGAGTGCGAGCTTGTTACATACCCGGCAGAAACTTTTGAGGCGAGAGCCATAAAAAGTAAATCTTGGCCCAATAGCCGAGGGACCGCCAAACCTGCATGAAAAGTGCGAACTTAATCACAAAAAAACAACAAAAAACAACCAGCGCATCGAGAGCCGGTGGAACCAGTTGTACCCTCATGGAATCGCTTTTTGGATCGATTATTTCAAAGGGCTAATTCGAGTGCTTTATATAATGCTGACGACCAAGATCCGCCAAAATACGGTTATTTGTGTTTGCCCCATTGATAAAAGAGACTTTAGACAAGGTGTATATCGACTGGAACGGGCATACAATGCGAAAGAGCAGCAAGAATCCAGGTGGCGTTCCCGATTTCCTGTATATGCACCCAGATTTGAAACGATGCCGTCGATTGCCGACTTCGCCTCCCGCCAT
Organism: Spongospora subterranea; assembly: GCA_900404475.1. NCBI lineage: Eukaryota > Endomyxa > Phytomyxea > Plasmodiophorida > Plasmodiophoridae > Spongospora > Spongospora subterranea. The sequence continues at coordinate 683 of OUQQ01000678.1, read as the reverse complement.
TACTGTACGAATGGGCTACTGCTGCATATCATGATTGCATTATCGATGTCACCGACCTGTTTTGCATTACGACCGAACGGCATTTTTTTGTTAATCCAATTAGCCTGACAACATGACTGCAGCATTTTTGTTTCTTCAAACGAAGCGAGCAGCTATTGCTTCAATGCTGCTGCATGAATGAAAATGAATATCATCACAATTGTCTTGAATACCGTATTTTTGTAACTTATAATGCCTATTATCGTTAATCATGTACGATCTTGACGCAAGCGAAATCGCGATGATATTCGCTGAATAGTGACGTGGTCGGCTTGAACGCGGGATTTCATGCGGTTAGAATTTTCTAGTTCCTTACGTTTGCGGGTTCCGATCTACATACAGCTGACTCTGAATTAACTCTATGACAGTCTGGCTCGGCATAACGACCACAACAAGTGTTGGAATGTGATTGCGCTGTAGGGGCTACCTCATGGCTGTGCAGCAAGTTGACTTAGCTAGAAACGTGGTTGACGATTTCTTCCTGGGTGAGTAAAAAAACATTCCGTGTCACGAAAAAATATATGTGTCGCTCAAAAGTTTGTGACAGCATGTGACCCCAATTCGGTTCTCGAATTCCGTAAAAATGTTTTTTTTTAGGGCCCGTTTGGATGTCACCAAATATTGCAAAATTCCACGGATATTTT
>OUQQ01000319.1:0-22304 GCA_900404475.1 Spongospora subterranea | reverse complement strand
TAGGACGTGGGGAGTTCGCTCCTCCTGCTCATCGACGGGCGCTGTGCGTCTTACGGTCGGCATCTTCTAATGGCTTATCTACAACAAGAGTGTGGGACTCTTAATCTCTCAAATGAGCAGTAGCTATAGTAGGTTCCAATGAAGGTATATTAGAGAAGCGTTTGTATTGATAATGATTCATCTCCCCGAATTGATTCATGTGCCGTTCACCGAGATAGTGACTCCTGGAATCTGACAAAGAGCTCAGGCGACACTCGAATGCGATCCAGCCAACTCTTACAGAAAAGAGCAAAATCGAGCGAGTCTCATATTGATTTTCAATGATCATTCCAGAGAGTATTAATAGCGGATCGCCTATGTTCCAGGACATGATGGACACGATTCATATTGATGAAAAATGGTTCTTGACAAAAATTGACCGTACAATTTATACTACCGCAGAAGAACCAGTCCCACTACGAGCCTGTAAAAGCAAGAGATATATCGAAAAGGTAATGTTCTTAGCAGCTGTGGCGCGACCGAGGTGTGACAGCAGTGAAACTCGGAGCTTTGATGGCAAACTGGGAATTTGGCCATTCATAACCCAGGAACCAGCACAAAGGGCCAGTAGAAATCGTGAAAAAGCCTATTGTGGTTGGCAAAACGAGATATCTGGAATTGCTACTTTCTAAAGTCCTTCCGGCTATCTGGGAAAATTGTCCCAGCTGGGATGCCCATAAATACAACAAGACAATGCACAACTACATATCAAACCAGAGGACGTGACCTTTATGGTGCGAGGATTTGACATCCGATTGAGATGCCAGATATCGAACAGCCCGGATCTCAACGTGTTAGACCTAGGTTATTTCAACGCTATCCAATCGCTGCAATACCAGGAAGGCCCTAAGAGCATAAACGAACTCATCGAAAACGTTGAGCAATCATACACAAGCCTAAACTGCAGCAAGCCAAACCGAGTTTTCTCAGCTTAAAGCAATGTATGATAAGCTGTATAACGTTCGATGGCATTAATAATTATCAGCTGTGACATATGGCAAAAGAAAAGCTGGAGCGTGAGGGGATCCTTCCATTAGTCCTCAAAATTGATATAGGAATAGTTCAGCGCGCCCGCGCCCCTATTTGTAAATAAAGTCGCCAAACCGGTGTTTGTTCACCATATTTTGATACTTAAAACGACGCCGATCACTCAAATCCACACAACGCCCAGTGTGGGACCGCCTCAATACGGTAGGGAGTGTAGCAGTTAATTCGGACCAGAGGGAGTACTTCGCATTGTAATAGTTCATGTTCGATTGTTTCGGGATGATTGTCGCAGTGTCTGCACTTGTTCCTATCTTCCATTCCAATGTTGTTGAGGTGTTGTCTGTATCTGCCATGTCCAGTTCGCTCTGTTAATTTGCATGTGTGGCGTGGATTCATTTGGTAGTTCGCGAAACGGGTCTCTATCTGGGTAGTTTGGGAAGTGGCTGCATTTAATTCGCCTTCAGGTACTGTTTTAATTGACCTCTTTCGTATTTCTTAAGTTGAAGTTTAAAGGATGATAGAAACGGTCCATGCTCTATTTTGGTCCCAATATTCGCCGCATTCTTTGCTAGTTGATCAATTTCATTGCTTCGGCCTATTGCTTTTGAGTTGTCATTGTCAGATGCGTCACTGAGCCGCCGGGACATCGACATTGCGGAATGCAGTTTAGGACAGGGTTTTGGCCAATTAGGTTGACAGGTTTATGTACTGTGATTCGTTGGCCGTGTTCAGTACACATCAAGTCTCAACAAACCAAACTCAATCTGAAAACAATTTTCACATCGGCATCAGCTCTGATTGCCAACAGCCCAGCGTCACCATTTAGAGCCGGAGCGAATGGGCAGAACGGGCTTGGCGAACTGACGGTCGATGACAGAACGACCGGAGCCGCGAATGGGGAGGACGGGATATAACCGGTTTATTTGCAGTACCGTTGGAATGACCAACATAGGGCAGGATTGCAACAATATTGCAAGCCTGACAACCGGAGACATGATGGCTGGCAAATTCCTGTTCATCTTTCTATGCCTGCATTGACTCGCATCACGAGCGACATCATCCCTCGTCCGTTTGAGAACGCAATGCAAAGTCATTAATTACAGCTTTCTCTTCATTTCGCAATCCAACAAGACCGAGTTCACTCGTTTAGATACATTCTGGTGCTGAAAGACTGTTTTAGTGGTTTCGTGGGATTGATGGCACGTGAACCGGCCAATTCATTCTGTTGTGGCCACCGCCATGGTCAATTGATTCAGAAAATTGGGTACTGTTTTTCTGATGAAGACTCCTACGTTGGAAACTTGGCAATTGATCAAGTTCGATCGCGTATACACATCGCCAGTCGTTTGGTCACAGCCTTACTCCATGGACTAATGGCACAGGTTGCAGTTGTCAATCATCCAAGCCGTGTTTGACCGAATGAGACCCGATCTTGACAATAACTTGACCTGTTATTCTGCCATTAGTGAATATGATGCTCAACCATCAAATCTTTCCTCGTGTTAATTACTCCAATCACCATCGTCTCTGATCTTCAACCAACTCCACTACTATCCTCCATTCCCTCCCTATTTTGGAGTCGCTTGTAATGGGATTTGTTTTGTTATGACATAAGTTCAGTTTGTTTCGATTTATCAACATTTGAATCTGTTGCAAAATTGTGTTGAAATTGGTTTGTCCCAGGTGCCGAGTCCATAAGTTCACCACAGAGCTTATGTCCTCTCCCCATGCGATATACAAAAGACACCGGTCATCGATTATTGCTCCAGCGGAAACTCAACCACACGAGTGAATCATCGCCGTATATGGTCAATAAACTTGGTGTCGTCGACTATGTCTGATACTGAGTTAATATTCGCCGTCTAGGATCGCCCGACTATGTCCAATTCTCTGCACAACCAACACATATCCAAAAGTCACAGACCTTTTGACCGGAGATCAGAAAGTCCTGCACGATTCTGCCATGACGCTTCAATAAACTATCACTTCTACTCTGCTGAACAATACCTCATGACATTAGAATCGTTCCAAGTTTCTGCCACTCTGGACTGCCGTAGAAACTCACAACGTCTGGCGCAGCTGATTTGCTAAATTCACTGGCAGAGATTTGAGGATGCGAATGGTACTTGGGAACAACTATTGATATCATGATCTGATATCCCGGGCATTGTCAAGATCAAGCTCGTCGACACATCCTCCTTCTCATTTTTATGGTATTCACGTCTTCTCCTTGACTTCGCGTTTTTTTGGAAATGGGGGTGCGATTTACTTGAAACATTTTTTCAATTTCCGTATCTGGCTCTCCTGTGAGATAATCCCTTGGCACGATCCTCAGCTGACCACCCAGGACACTCATAGATAGCCGAGCGGCAGGACCACCGTTTGCTGAATTCACTTACAATAACCCCGAGCTCAATCACCTCTGCGAAATGGCGCCATGTTATTCTGCTTGTGGTCCTCTCCCCCGTTTCGACGACACGACACCGTGTTTCATCTGTAACTCACCCAATGGATGAAACTCGCGCCAACGCATCAATGGCCGTCGTGTTTTGCTTAACCCCAAACTTGAGCGTGGGCGAGACGTGAAATATTTTCAAACAAGAAACGTCTTTCCCATCTGAGTTATGCATTGGGCGATAAAGTTTAGCCGAACGTTTTCTTCGAGCAGGTCCGATGTCTGTCTCCGAGACCTAAATCCAGTGAATTACCGATTTTTAACTCCAATCCACTCCTCGCTGTGTTCATCATACACGAAAACCGAATTCCCAGTTGGAAGTCTCCACATGCGCCTCAACGCAAAATACTATAGCCGCTGTATATCGTGAGAGATTCTGGATTCCCGTTGCTGTCACAACCAAAAACAGAATTTTCTCGAATGGGAGAACTAAGTATCCGTCGTCGAAACGCTCTTGAGAGCGGAGCGTAACTTTGGCGCTACAACCCAGAAGTGCCTCGCCAAGTTTTCGTATTACCTAGATAAACAAGCAAGCCACTGAACCGTGAGAAATCTCCTCTGGAACATCATTGTGCTAAGCCAAGTCGAATCATCACACCAAACAGCTAATGTTTTATCGAAGTTACTACTCTCTTGAGTGTTTAACGAAAAAGCATACTGACATTGTTGACACTGAACTGAAAAATGTATAGACGTTGATTGAAAAATTCATCGAAATACGGGCCGGATAAATATGTCTTGACATGTCATGCTTAAGAATGTCACCACAGCAAAATCGGGATTGGCTAGAGCGATTTTCTTGAGCCATTCTGTGGGCCACTCTAAATTGTGTACAATTGTTTACAAAACTGTCAATACCTTTGCAAGCACCACAACTAATAACACAATCAATGGTCAGTTCAAGATCTCAAAACAAAACCTTACGGATTGATTGGATTTTGCGCCTTAAGCCTGTTTGGAATATGTTTCATTTCTGAGTGCCTCATTGTTTGGGATATAGTAGGTCTGTAATTGAAGCGCATATCATCCCATGCATCGGCATCATGAGGAGAGTCCATAGCCGCCATCATTTTGGGTCCTGCACAAATTCAAACGGACTGATGAGTCAATTAACATTAGGTAAGCAACGTCAAATACCTATTTGCTTAGCTTCAAGCGCATCGGATTTGAACTCCATTGAAAGCGATAAGACGGCGATGGCCTTCATGTGAAATCGATGGATTGTCTGTAATTATCAATATACAATCAAGTTTATATGAATCACGAGCAACTGTCCAGTTACCGGATCATGAGCTAATGCATTACCAATAGCGCTACGTTCAGCACACAGACTACCAGTTGGCATCGAGACCTGGCATCAATTAAAGATAGCTGGGGCTCGAACGACTGTATCTTTCCCTTACCTCGATGTTCATCCCAGCGAAATACAGTGGAACTCCGTCTGCTTTCACGACTTGTAAGACGCTCAAAACAGGTTTAAAAGACTTCCGCAGCCAAAATTGGCGCAGCTCATGGTCACTACAACACGAATCCCAGAACTGAACATTTTTCATGTCAAAGTATGCAGTACGGTATCAAACAATTGTATCTATCACCGCTTGTCTTCGTTCAATCATCTTATCAACTAGATCACGTATCAGATGAGATGATATATCGGAAATTGAGTAAGATGGGTTCGATTCCACTGAATCGAATCCCACAAACTCTACATCTGATGACCAAAGGCTGGATATGTGTGGCCACGCATACCTAGAACAAAAGTCATGCGAAACAACAAATTGTTGCTCAAAAAACAAAACGTACCAAAATGTCTTCATTTCAGAAATATGCAGATAATCGGGTCGAAACTGTCTCAAACTGAAGTCGAAGTCAGGGCAGTGCATTATATTGAAAGAGTAAGCTCTAATAAAAAACCTTGACATAATGGTTGTAGTTCGTGCGACAGTACCGGATTTCAGTGCAATCATTAGCGAAAACCGTGCAGGCCATTCTTCACTCAGAGCATGAGCTAGCTCACTCCTTCTTTGCGATATTAAACTGGTGAGCGACTGCAGAACAAATATGAACACGAGTTTGATCGTGTAACAGCAACATCCAACAGAGCATATGATAAATTTGGGGATACTAACCTCCTGTACAAATTTTATATTGGCTTCAAAACTGAAGAGACCAGGTCCAGAATCAATTAGCGTTGTGTCGATTTCACGACCGGAAAAGGCAAGCCTAAAATGAAAATGGGTTAAAAAAAATTGCGAGGACCTGCAATATTCCACACAATGTGATAAACGATTTGATAAGTTCTCCTAAAGGGGCAGTGGAGTTTCCTTGACAGTCGTGTTCAACGGTTCTGTGGCGTTTTGTATTGATAATGAGCTCCAGCATCGAAAATTGGTTACCGATGTGAACGATATTAACCTTGGGGTTCCAGATCCACATACAAGATATAAAAACTTCTTCCGCTTCAGATGACCGGCATTGATCACCGCTGATAGACGCAGCCACTCTGGCAACACTAAAGATACAATTAAAATTAGTGGTGGCGGTGAGAGACAAACGCGGGCGTACATATGACTATTAGGGGAAAATAGACAGCTGATACTTGGGCAGGTAACGATGACCAATCAACCTATGGTTGGGTTACACAAGTTGGAATCAGTTTCAGGTTAAAAAATGCAATTACCTTGAGACCGTTATTATCTCGACTGCGAAGTCTCCAATGATCCAGATTGCCCACCGATAAAGGGCTGGTGAACTGGAACCCGATCGGGACAGGAGTCAGAGAATTAGGTGCTTCCTGCCCATTTACAGTGTTTATCAACGATCCTGTCCCCTAAAACAACCAAGTGTCAAGGCGAAAACAAAAAAACGTTTGCCGATAGAAACCCCAATAAAGGCTGGCTAAACACTGAGTCGATTTTACCTGCAATAGTTCATGGTTGATGGCGCGACAAATGTCAGAAAACTTGGAGTAATGCGGTCGTGCTAACACTTGGGATTTATCCGGTAGGACGATCGACACATTTATATCGGCATGGGTGACGATATAGGCCAGGATGGTGTATAGATAGGGGAATGCGGCGGCATCATTGGAGGCGATTGGCTCCAGGGCATCTAAAACTAGGGAGGGCATGGGCAGCCCATCTCCTCGCACCGGCATGGCAAGCGTGTTTCGCTCAGTGGCCCACAGAATGGCAGATGACGGACCGCACCCTCCAGTTGATCTCACAGCGCTTGAACGATGACCAGTACAACGATGAACGCAATGGAAATGAGGTGCACTCTACGCACATCTCCGCATTAACAGTACAAGCAACTGCACCTGCACTTAGGAGCACTGAGTCACCATTATCCGACTGTGTTCATTCAGTTCATCCACTGTAATAACACGCGACAACGCATTTACTTGTGCCGAAACGACACGTTGCACACCTCACTAACTCCGCTAAACCATGCCAAATACAATGTCCCAACCCCATTTCCGTTGATTTCCTAAGTTGGAAAAAAAGCGCGCTTATTCTGCCACTGGGGTTCCAGTTGGTACAGCTTGCGATACCATAGGATACCATGTCCAATTAATATACACCGCTCACAGCCTTTTCCTCGGCTCTCGTGCTGGGTCCGATCGTCTTTTCAGTTTATAAGCGTGTATTCAGGAAAAAACAGGTTCTGTTGTTAATTTCGCTCTTGAATTACATGTTCTGGTTCATGTACAAGCTTATTATGAGACCTAGTTTTGGCCTATCGGATCGTGAAATTGGAACGAATATACTGTCAAGAATGTGTTCAAGATCGACTGTAGTTTCGCAGTTTCCGAAAATTTGCTCGAATGGAAGCAATCGAAATCGTTTTTTAAATTCTAAAACCGTAATCTATTTTATGCTAAGGAATTCTAAGCTACTGCTGGTCCGTCACCTTGGAATAATCGGTGACACGGTTTCATCTGGGGCTGGCGCAACAGCATTGACGCTTTTTCCTGCCAGGGCCTTTGCTCTGATGGCGTTCAGCAGCTTGAGTTTTCTTGCCTGATGCGTTGCATTAGCACCTGGGATAAACTCATAAGAGGCAATCCTCAATACCAACGAATTAATACGAAGCTTACGTTTTCCAATGATCTCATTGACCTTTATCAGTTCGTTAGGAAGCCCTCCCTGTGCTGTCCCAGGTTCGCAGGAATTGATTTTCCTAAACATTTCCTGGAAGGTGATATTGCCCCCAAGAAGCTTCACCATTCGCACAGTGTTTACAATTGAAGCAACCTTCTTCCAGCCAGATAATTGTGCCTACATGCCCAATGGGTCAGTTTAAACAATGATGTATTGGATTCCCGATTCGCAGTACCCTGTTTAATGCATGTTTCTGCATTGACGCAGCGAAATCTGGGAAGTGCTTCAAAAGATTTTTGATCTGCCCTTTGTTCAAAATCCGCAACTCACAATGAGTAACTGCTTGTATGGAATGTTGTCGTCTACTGTTGTCCAGCATGCATCGCTCGCCGAAAAATCCTCCCTCTGTATTCAGCAAAGTTACTAATCGCTATGCCCGTCAGATTGCTTATTTCTAGGAAAATTATTCCACCTTTGAGGATCAGGCGATTGGTTTTACTACGGTTTTCAATGTACACTTCAACACGTCCTCTCATAATGAAAAACATCTCAGTTCCTTTCTCTCCTCTTAGACAAATGAACTCCTTCGGTAAAAAAATCTAGGCAAAAGGCTCAACATGGTTGCAGAAAAAATGACTCTTGAACTTTACTTTTGACTCCATTTTACTGATGATTGACAAGATGCAACTTCGTGACAGATCCTTGAACATGGGCACATTACTAATAAGTTTCTGGTTTAGCACCAGATCTAGCTTGATTTTAAGAGCGGTATGAAGATCCTATCGTTTCGAACAATCATTCATCAAGTTTCACCATCCGACGTTAACAACCAACCTGCATCAAATCGCTTGACGAGAGCGAATGGGAATAAGCATAATCGTAGTACTCTAATATTCTAGACTGAAGTTTTTTGTCAACCTCACGTTGTTGCAAGAATTGGTATATTGTCTGAAAGCATATTGGTGAGTAGCAAAAAAGTCGTGGCAACCGGCGTGTACCTCTAGTTTCGCCCTCTTCTCTGCACTAACAACGTCAAGGTTCGCCAATGCCGTTGATGCACTGCCTACTATGAAAGCATACATTAATACGCCAAACACAATGGCTACAATTGAAAAAACGGTGGTCAAGACGGAATGAGGGTTGATATCTCGACCAACACCCGTCGTTGCACTAACTGCCCAAAAAAATGCCTGTATCAAACTCTGATCAGTGGCTAAATCGCAAATTATCAGCGAGAATACAACCTGAGCATATTTGGAACTAAAAGGCGCATCCTCATATTCGACATTGGGAGTCCAGTCATTTGAGTCGAAACCCTGATTTACCAAATCATTATTGTTCAGCATCACTGTACACGGATAAACTGACCTCAAACACTGACATGAGCCAATAGAGGCATCCCATCCAATGCCACATTATGATCAGCATGACAAAGTATTTGCATAACCTGATCATAGCAGGATTACTTTGGGAGACCTATTTGACGTCACCATATAATGAGAACAATGGAAGTATGATTTTAGGATTTTTTGTGGATTTTCCCTGACTTGAGTTAATCTTTTGAAAATACGAGACATCTTTAGCACACGGATTAGCTTGAATCCTCGCAATAAACGCGCCATCTTATTAAACGACGCTGTTAACTCAATTCCGAATAATGCCATGACCATATCTAATGGAACGGTTGCTACAATATCAATCCAGAACCAACGCTTCAGATACGCCTGGAAACAACGAGGCTTATGAAGAATGATTCTGAATTTCATGAACATTTCTCACTGTAGCAATTGCCAGCATTTTGACTTCCATTTGTCCTTTGTCGTGTCCTTCCTCAATGCGATATGCGGTGAAGAAGTTCAAAATAATATCAGCGCCGAACAAGCAGTTGAAAAAAAGTTCTAGCTGAGGGTTTTGAATTTGATCCCCGAACGCCTAACGTAATCATGATTGGATATACATGAGGCCGACAGCGAAGATTTTTTACCATATTGATAGGTGTCAATATCCCATAATATATAACCAAGAGCATGATGAGAATATCCCATCTCAGTCTCCATTTATTGGAAGGTAATATGACCCAGAGACTTTTTTGCACCTAGTCAAAATTCTATTATTATACGGGTGCTGTAATTGTACAAGTGTCGTTAACACACCTCTTCAGCATCATCAGCATCCTCATCTTCATCATCATCGCTTGATTGCTCCTCTCCTTCGTTTACGTTCGTCTCTATAATTCGAGAGTTCTTCCGCATATTTTTAAACCTGAGATCAACTTTGACCTGGCATATCGTTAAAAGCTGATCAACATTATTATATTGAGCATTTCATGGACCTGTTTGGCTATTGCGGCAGGTCCCAAGGATTCCCGTTTACCCAGCACCTCATACCAATGAGGATTACGAGCCTTCTTCGTCTCCTTGTTCTTTGTGATAATCGAGTCAGCAGATATAACTACAGTTGCAACGCCATGCCAGTACCTTCTCTAATACGGCTGTGAACATGGTCACCTGGCCTGCCTTGGCCGCAGCAGCATCCGCCACCTCCTAACTCATTGAAGAAACACATGTTAGGAAGGCGAACCGACCTGGCCGATACCTGTTATACCTGCGCCTTTTCCTTAGCGTCATTAGTACCGATTGTTTTCTGCCTGAGCGCCTTCAACCTCTCTGCAGCCGTCGCGATCTGTGTGATCCATAACGTAACGCTATCATGGTCTGGCCTCACTGTCGCTGCGTTTTTAACCGCGCGTTGCACTGTAACAGAAAGCACATGAATGTCATGCATGGGGGTGGGGATACTGGGGACCCGTGTTATGGGGGTTACAGTTCTCATATCCCCCTCATTTGATTATTTTCTTACCAATACCAGGTAATCGAATATGATCACCATTATGAACTGTGGTTCGTAAAAGGCGGAAGTTCGCAGAAGCGGATCGGTGGTGGGGAACCAGGCGAGATGATGATGGCGACCGGGACGCAATCCGTGATGGCGTTTTGGGCGACAACGCACCATTCGAAGACGCTCGAGGATCATTGTGGCTGTTGGCTGGTTGCTCTGGTGAAGAATCGCTATGATCAGGCATTGGAGGGGATAGATTGGGCAGGATAATTGTAGATCGCGTGGGATGAGGGTGTAATTGACAAATGGCATTATATAACTTCCGTCTTGGTATTGGATCTTGCAGCCCTAACAAACCACGGTCATACGACCCAACAAAGACGTTTAGTCATAGTTTTCATTCAATTACCCAATCCGACCAAATCCAATTCTGTTAATGCGATCAATTGCGACCCCGTGATCTTATTACGTCGAAATCTGAACCACCCCGGTCACTAATGTTGAGTAAACGTTGAGCTCATAATCAATATTTACTAACTTATCCTTATATCTTTGACCTGATACAGTATCCAACCATCTCTGAACGTGATCGATGGTCCAAGCATGAACATTGGCGGGCAACGCATCGGGAAACCCATGTGCCGGAGATTGGGCCATATGGTACTCACACCCACATTATTGGTATGGCACCAAGATGCAATAATGAGATGAATAGTGTGAGTCTGCAGGCAATTCTATTATTCGATCGCCTTATGAGTACGGGTGTTTGATTTAATATGGTTAAACTATCAGAACTGTAGAACATGTTCATACAGCAACGGATATGGGTGCTTTGAGGTGGTTATCAACAAATCAAGCTGCCTCCTCTAGCGATGTATGTCAATTCTGACTGTGTAAAGGACCTGATGCGTACATCTCGATTTTTTCGAAAAAAACATGCAGTGAAGTTGATGTTGGAAGAGGGGTGGAATCATTGGCAAACCCGTAAAAAATCCCCATTTTAATTATATCCCATCCCTATTTATGCGATCTCGTGTTCGCCCTTGTTTGAAACCTGGAACTTTGGAATATATTGGCTCCAAGGTCGTGAAAAAACCAAAGGTCAATTTCACATTCTTTGTTTTTGATGTCGGTCCCCTCAAGACGGTGTTGAGACACATTTGGTTTGTCTTTAATCACAATTGCGACCGTCTTGTCAATAGATTGTGAATATGCCCGCGGTGGCATGCGTTGGCAATTTTGGAAACCAAATCCCGCATTTCCGCTTGCAGCGAACCGGCACGAGGCCTTATCGTAGTAATAGAGCAACGACGGGCGATTACACTTGCTCAATGCAAGAGCGCATCAGCACCTGTTTGAAATTGTGGTTGAAACTTCAGCGAACAAAACGCTACGAGCTCAAATGATCATGAAGCTTAAAAAGTAATCCGAACTTAAGGAATAAAACCCTGACACCAAAACCAAAGTTTGAAGATCTTCAAGAAACCCATACTCTGATTGTGTGTCATCATCACAAATGAGCTAACATGCGATCCGCATCATGTTGTCCGTTTGCCATTATTCGATCATTGGATATCCACCGTGTGTTGGGTCTCCTTGATGGGGCTCTGACCGATTATTATGAGCGGCGCCTCATAATCCACAACATACCAATGATGAGCGTACGACGGTTTGCAGCAGATATCGGTCAATGGTTCCGTTGTATTGATAAAGCGATGAATTGGAAATTATTAATTAGGAGCATGACATAATGGGCAATGTTGACACTTTGACATTTCAGATTCCAATATTGGGTGATCACAACAAGCACATGAATAGCTATAACCGCATGTTGAAATCAGATTTACCAGAGCATTCAGCGCATTTCTGACCTAGAAGTTGAGGAGAATATTGAACGGCCTGAGGCGACACAGCCAGGGAACTTTGTCTGGCAACTTGGGCAAGATACGTTCCTAGGGCAGACAGTCCATAATTTTAGGATCGGGTTGTGGAATCGAGGGAAGGCGTTCCACTACCAATCATTGACCATCGTATTACAGGACTGATTAGGGCAACGATATTCCCGGGATGGGGGATCGACAGGACGGTTGATAGCGAATATGGAGAAGGCCAGGGATTTATAGGAATCCCTTTCACCTGATTTAACACGATATGGGTCAGAGGGCTGTACCACCATATCGCCATATATCCAGGTGGATTCCCTGACCGACCTTGACTTGCTCCTTCCAACATCTCCAGCTTCATGAACGCATTGCTGCATTGCTCGTAGAACTGGTTGTGGAACGACGCCAATGCGATCGTGGAGTAGATGACCTTGGTATCGATCACGTCCTCGTAATGTTGTAATCTCAGCGCCGACACCATCGCCAGCTCGAACGACTTATCGTAGAGCGCCCGTTGCGCCAGCATCAGGAAGTGATACGCCTCAGCCGCATGCCATGGCGATTCAGAACTGGACGACACACTCGACGACTGAACATGTTGATTGAGCAACGACGTGATGACCTGATCGGGGGTAAATTTGAGCGAGATTGGCGATGGGGATGGAGGCGGATTACCGACCTGTTCCCTTTCCTCTTCCCGGTCCATGTTCCCGATCTGTTTCCTGGCCAGGTCCAGCTGCAGCGCGGCGCAGACGTGGAGCTTCTTGGCCGTCAACGGTAACGCCGGGTCGACCTGTTTCTTGAGCAATGTGGCGCTATCGTGATACCGATGAGCCCGACCATATAACTCAATCGCCTATCGCACCGCAAACTCAATCAAGATATATTCATCGAATACAGCACGGTTTAGCGGGAACAACACCTGAAACGGGTCGTCCTTCTTGATAAGGTGTTGGGCATATTGAGCCAATAACGCCTCAATCTCAGGGAAATGATGGGTCTCGGCTAACTGCATTGCGGTCGACCATTCGTTCAGACGAACACAGCAATCGATGGCGCCTGAAAACGCGGAAAGGGGTCAGGACGCGAAGCGATTCAAAGGATCGAATCGGGGAGGGGACAGATCACACCTTTTACATTGCCATATTTGAGATAGGATTGAACGGCCTGGGCCGATAGACCGACGGACGCGAACTGATCGGCGATCCTGGCGCAGAACGGCGACCCGTCTTCCAGGTCCATCATGATCGAGTACAGGCAATCGTAATCCTCGAGGTGATACGCCATCTCGATGGCGCCACCTGCGACGCCACGCCGCCCCAACGATCAATCCAACAATCCATCGGCGGTCCAGATCCCTCACCTGTGTTCCCAGATTGCATGTAGTACTTCAGGGCCTTATCCCATTTGACACGATCGGCGTAATAATCCCCTGAAAACAGGGTTCGGACACGGTCGTTGGCCCCATCGATCGATCACGAACCTATTGAATCAGCCGCCTGCTGTAGCATCTGATCATTGCCCGACTCCTCCGATTGCAGCAATTGCACAACCTGAACACACACACACACATAAATCACGACATTATCACTAATTGTCCGATATCGCCCCGAACCCTGAACCAATCCCCTAATCTGATCCTCAAATCAACAGCGGCGTGTTTATGGCCTAGTTTGATATAGAGCTCTTCCGCTTCCTCAAATCGTCTGAAATACGCGGCAACTTCCGCTCGCTGCATTCCACTATCGATCTGTTTCTGTAATCGCTTCACCAATTGTATTCCCTGACAACAACGCAATTTTCCGTTGTGAAATTTGAAAACCAATGGACAAAATAACCTGATAATCTTGTGCTTTAATGAACGCTTTATCGGCGTAGATGAAATCGAGATTGTTCAGTGCGGTTTCTGCCAGCAATTTCCATAACCGCGGATGAGGATTATCGCTGATGAATTGGAAGACCTGAAGGGCGATATGATTGAGAGAGGGATTGATTCCAGACGACGAACGACCTCGTTGATCGGGACCGTTTCCAGCAGCGTTCGCGTGTCGCGGAGCGATTTGGTGTCGACCTGGACCAGATGGGATTTGGTCGGATTGTGGGGATCGTCCATGATATCGTCCAGCGATACACAGGTCACGATCAGGTCGGTGAACTGGCACAGATACCCTGAACAGATGTGTGGGAAACCAAGATGGCGATAACACGACGGCGATAGTGTGGACGGACCTGAACAGAATAACGGCTCTTCGGGCTGTTTTCCTCGATAGATGTACATGCGGGTCTTCTCCATGACGACGAACAGATCGGGGTTGTCGTCGGCCCAGCAAATATCCCACGTGTCTTTCCGCCGTACGACGTTGCGATCGGATTGGGGATCGCCCTGACCTTCGGCATCGTTCAGATCCAATAGAGTTAGGAACCCGTTGATATCGATAACGGATAATGTCGTGCAGGTGCAGTTTAGACGAATTATGGAGGCGTTGGGAACGGCGTTGATCCTGGCCATGAGGGTGTGTTGGGAAAGGGCGTTTAGCGCCAGATAGGGCGCGAACCTACTTTTGAAGCAATCCCAGCGACGGCAACGAATACTGATGGATCAGGCCTGACGAACGGGCAACGACCAATAGATCCTAAAGATAACCGGGAAAACATGAGAGATGCGGCCAAGGCCATGGCGCTACACAAACCCCCCACCCACCCTCACCTGCGATACCGTTATCGCCACGATCGGATCCTTACTGGATCGGCTCAGGCGGATACTGGATCTCTTATGGCTGTACGGCGTCGAACTCGAACTGGCGCTGTCGTCGACGTGGACCGTTCGTTCGTCTGACACAAAAAAAGACACGATCGCGGTTCAGAAGCGGTGTTTTAGTGTCAGACGGGATATTGGCGCCATCTCACCACCCGATACGGGAGCGTAGATATAGGACGAGGCCGTCGACGATCCTGTAGATGGATATATCAGCGGCGGCGGCGATCGTAACGAATGTTGGACGACCTTTATCAGAAAACACCCAGGAATATATCGACGACGTATCGGCGACAATCATGTACGAGTCCGACATGGCGATATAGTCCGGTTTGATATCGCAATATCTGGAATCAATGGGCGATCCGATATTAGAGCACAATATGATGACATAGGATTCGGGGTAATCGTCATCGGCATCGGCTTTGGTCACCAACACACAGAACTTGGAGCTGCTCGTGATCGCCACCAGATTCTGCACATACTTCATGCGCTTCTCGGCCATGTTCACGTCCCAGAACATGACGCATTGCTCGGGGCGATCGGGTCGCTGGAAGCTGTAGATGACGGTGTGGGGCGGGATGAAGGCGCGCCGATACGATGGGCGGACGGTGGCGAAATACAGGAAGGAATCGGCGGCGATCGCCAGACGCAAGGCCGTTCGATCCCAGGCGAACGATGGCAGTGAGGATCCCGGTACGGAAAGTGTCGACAGTTTCTGGATAATTCAACGAAAGTTCAGTGTGTGTTTGTTTTTCGCACAGAAACCAGTTCTGGGATAGGAAAAAACGGACCTGACCGAATGGGTCAAATATCGATATTTGGAATTGGGAGTCGGTGGAGGTCATTCCAGATACGGCGAGATGGGACCCGTATGGACTCCATTTCATGGCGGTCAACGACGATAGTTTGGTGTTGATCAGGATGTAGAGCGGATCGGAGCTGTTCCTCATGAACTGGATCCAGCCGTTGTCGCAGCCGATGGCCAGCGATGGCGCATCGGGCGATATTCGCCCGCGCGCTCCGTCGTACCATTCGATGGCCGCGATGAACCACGCCCGGGACGCGTTCGCGATCGTCAGCTGGAGTTCGGTCAGGTATTGCCCAGCCGCGTTATGAACCTGAACACACCCTGACAGCGAACGACCTCAACGCCGATTCGCCATATTCGATGAGGAACCCGACCTTGACCGGTACCGAACAATATCGTACGTCCTTCGGGGGACCAGGCAACGGCGGTCAGCTCCTTGTCGAACTCCTTACCCCAGAGGCGATTCCCCTCGACACTGCCGACGATCACGGCCCCGTCCTGAATATCATATCCGTTGCTGTCAGGGCCATGGCGCCAACACACGAATGGCGCTGCTCGCTCGGTCGTACCTGATAGACGATACAGATCTGGCGGCCATCGCTACTCCATCCCATACCCTTCACCACACTCTGATTGCGGTTATTGATCATCTCTTCGTGCCAGATCCCCTAACACAATCCTGTTCAGACCCAACGGCGCCGTCCTTACGACGACGATTACGTCTTTGAGAATCCAGACGATGATCATTCCGTATTGATCGGTGGTGGTCAGTTTCTGATGGGCGTTATTCCACGACGACATAATCACATTCCCTGTATGTCCTTCCAGGGTCTGGTTCATGGCCAACGCCGATGACCCTGGGCCCCCGCCGCCTTCGGTCGACACACCGCTGTCCAATTGCAGCACCTTCAACAGCCCGTTCGCTCCACCGGCCACGATCCATCCGTCGACCTGATTCCACGCGATCGTGTGCAGTTGAACGCCATTGGGGATGGCGATCTTCTTGCTCAGGTAGATGAACATCGACCAAAAGAAAGCGCCGAGTCGAACTCCCTGGGACCGAAACAGGTTCTGTCAGGTGGACCCGTCAAGGGGGTTGCACAAGTTTATCGCCACATCGGCACATCACACACGTTCGCCGTCTCAGATCGATTGAATCAGGACGATTTCGATGACAACAATAGGCGCCGACAAGCGATTCCATGAAGAGTGGTATATTGACGTTAGATATGTAAAGCGAAATGCGATTGTTGGCCCAGTTTCGGGTGGAATAGTGATTCTTTGGAAAACGGGAAAATCTAGAGACGGTTGGTGGTGAACAACGGCCAGAACCTGCAGTAAAATCACGATTCCACATGCGATACATCTACAGATTTTCCGAAATCTCTCGATCTTTTCTTGGGAATTTTCGGGATCGGATTGGTCTCGACTAGAAGCTGTTCTTGATCTGTGTCGCCGATCCGTTTCAGGTCTTCTTCTTCCGATGTGATTACGGAACCACCTTCCGCTGGTTCAACAACCTCATCGTTGTTGACAGCGACGACCGTGGGTGACCCCGAAGCGCTTTCACTCGTTTTACGTGCCTGCTCGATCAGTTAAGAACATATTGAGGGAATGCGACAACTCAAAACCTGATAGGACGTCAGCCATTCCTGTAAACAATCGACTTTGCTCTGTGAGATATTCGCCACGCGCCCCTTTCACAGAACGTTTACAACAGGAATATGGCATTGGCAATCAATAAGGTGCAAACCTTGACGATATGTGCCACTGCATGACGGCCACCAGCAAGACCAGATTGAGTCGCGATCACAGTGAATGTCAACGCTGGATCAGCGGCCATTACATCCCGAATTTCACCTGATAGCAAGAGATAAGCGCGTCTTGCGAAATCCAGTGCACCTCAATTGTACCTGCGATAGTCGAACCATCGGTTAAAACCGGAACCGGCTTTGACGCGTTCCTAAAATACCGGAATTCGTTGAGTCAAAAACCGTTTCCACTGGACCGAGAACATTCATTACTTATTGGCCAATTTCGGCTTGGAATGCTTGACGGGTTGCGGATTGGGAATCAAAGTCGGCTTTACTATCGTGATCGTGTCGTAGATCTCGATTGATTCACTGGACGCTACATGGTCAGCCAACAAAAAAATCTAAATGAATTGGTTGAAGAAAGACCAACATTGGTATAACGGGTTCATGGATTTCGCCAGATGATTTGTGACGTTTGGAGGCACGAGATCGGGCAACTGTTCAAGCGAGTTGTTCCGTATAAGAATGCTGCTGCTCCAGTCGTGAAAACAATGGGGGATTTACGAGATTGTTGGAAGAGGTGCTCGTCAATGATAGCGGCTTGTCTAGAAGTGATTGACCCATCGCAGACCGGGCAGATGAAGTTCGTCGCTGCGGGGATGGGCTGGGTGGAGTATCGGGAAAGACACGACGAATGATATTGATTATAACACCGACTACAGCCGATCATCGATTCGATATATGGACGAAGGCTGTTCATGAAGATCATTAGGGGATAAATTGAGCAGCGAATAATAACGGGATTCGGCAAATACCATATACAGTATAATGGTTCTTTGGCGTTATTCAGATCGGTCAGCTGGAGAATCAGAGAATCGACGACGGCGACAGCCTGAGCATATGATGATATATCGGCCAGAGCGGTGGATTGCTGTGTGTCTGGCCCGAACATGGCGCCGATCTCGTCCCTGAGGTTGGCGATGCACTCCCCCCAGGAAGACGGGTCTGTGGCCATCTTCATGGCGGTCTGGCGTGTCTGGGATGGTTCTGTGCCCCCGGTTGGCGGTGGTCGCCTTATACGCCCATCGCTATCCCCGACCTAATATTGTTAATGATCAGGCGGTTCTCATTAATGTCAACGCAGTTTCGGGTCTATGAGATGAGGGAATATTAATTAGGGAGTTTTATTGACTAGTAGTAGAAATCTGGTCCACATTCGTGAACTCGATTCGCTTTCGATGATATTCACAGTGGGGATATCGACATCGTCCAGAGAATACACAAAGGCTGTCACTGTACTAGCTGAGATGAGAATTTCGAACACACCCGATCATTATTTGACCTGGCGATACGATTATCCTGGTCACGATTGGTAATTAAATGGATTAGAATAATTATCTAACGACGAGGGGATCTTCGCACTTGAAACAGATTGAACATGTCACTGGAAATTCACTGACTACGAGATAGAACCTATTGATAACTTAAAACTATAAAACAAACCGGTTGACTGAATATGGTTCCAGTCGTCCCCAAACACGTGATTGACGTTATACGTCTGGGGGTCCAGATGGCGAAACAGCCTGTCGGTCCAATGGCGATACAGAAGAATCCGGCTCCATTGACATGGGTCATGTCACGGAGTTTATGGTGTTACCCGAGTAGTGCAACCCTCTCTCTCTGTCTGTCTGTCTGTCTGTCTGTCTGAGACCCCCGGTCATGTTAATGATATAGCCAGTCAGATAAGGAGGTGATCAACGGCGCCCCCTCTTCGCCGACCAGGCCGGTCATTTATCCAACCCAGCCCCGGCCTTGCCCACACCCACCGCGTTTTAGGGATATCGGCATCCTTGCGCCATACGCTCGCGCTGCGTTGTTTTGCTCTCACTTCTGATAGAGCATTACAATGTCCAATGCCATTCAATTTACCGTACGATCTCGAAAGGCGACCCCGAGTTTCGGTCCACCGCCGCCAGCGTCTGCGTTCACTACAGAGCCTGACAGGGCGCCGTCTGTGTCTAAACCCGCTTCTGTAAACCCGATCCCATTACCAGATTTTCCTGCAGGTGTGGATTTATCAACCCCATTATTATTACGAAATGTGTTGCCGGATGTGGCCGCTGCGGTTGGCGATATAGCCAAATATCGTGCCGACCATGCTTGCCGACCGATGCAATCAACGTTTGCTGATTACGAGCGCATGCCTGTGGAAGATTTTGGCACAGCCATGTTGGCGGGCATGGGTTGGAGTAAAGGGACGCCGATTGGGTTATCCAATCCCCAAGTTGTAGAGCCGATAGAGTATATTCGTCGTGGTGAACGTCTCGGCCTTGGTGCTCAGCCAGCCCCGGAAATACTAGAGATGCCCTCGATGACCGGGCGTAAGAGGAAGAAGAATGGGAAGGAATCAGAATTAGTCGACCCGAAGACAGGGAGGACCAGGCACGTCAAGGGGCTTGATGAAGTTCTGGTTGAGAAAGGAAGATCTATACAGGCCGGCGACAAAGTCCATATCGACAAGGGCTGCCATGATGAATTAACTGGAGTCGTGACGTCAGTTTCTGATCGAGATGGCACTGCCGAAGTCATTCTCGACAGTACCCGACGCCCCGTCCGCGTGCCGATATCACATTTGAGCAAACGAGTGAATGCGCAAGACAATACAGCAATGCACGATTCACATCATCACAGAAGCCGTAGGCGAGATGTGCCCTTGAAATGGGTTGTCCCAGGCATAACGATCAGGATCATTGACAAGGCACATAAGTGGTCTGTACTCATCTGAAACAACGTTCGTCCCAAATCAACAAGTTTTCTTAGGTACAATTGCAAAGGGCGCGTCTACGATGTCGCGTCCCGAACCCATTTTACTGTGATGATTGAAGGGGCACTGATTGAAGACTTAACTGAATATGATGTGGAGACAGTAGTGGCGGATCGTCCAGGATTAAGACTCCTTTGCGTGGCTGGACCCTACAAAGGGCAATGCTGCACGCTCTATAGGAGAATGGTGGACAGAGGAAAAGCGAAAGTCGACCTCGATAATGGCGATCGTGTTAAATGCGATCTCGATCACGTGACCGAGTTTGCAAACAATAAAAATTGAATAATTCATTATTAAGACCTTGTCATTTCCTGATCAAACAGTGTGAGCCTGGCGTCCGCGTACTGCCGATAGCCAAACCGAATACTGGTCGACGACCACGTTTTAGCAGCCGCCCAGGCAGCCCACAATAAATGAGATACCGGTTGAAATAACAGAATTTCCTGAAAAAAACAACATTTAGAATATTACAGATCGTGACCAGAACTCTTCTTACCTGTATAAGCTCTTTAACTTGATTGCTAGAAACTGGACGGGAAGTCGACCTACTTAAATACGAATATGCCATAAGTTCCTTTACAACTGTCAACATTCAGAAGCGGTAATAGCGAAACAATGCACCAACCAGTGCCTGCTGTGTAGGCCTAAGTTCTGGACGAATGGAGAACCCTGACTCATTATCTGCTGCGTTATTGTCTATTATACACTCACAGAGCACATTGGCTAAATCGTACCTAAAGAACAAGATCAGGGAAGACAAACTCCCGCGATATCAAAGTTACCCGCGATAATTCCAATTCGCGTATTCATAATCACTAATAGAAAACTAATCAGCGACTATGATATCAGGATTTGTCACTCAAAAAGGGCTCACATTAAAAAAAAATCCCCATCTTCACTTCTGAGAACATTTCCCTCTTGGACATCATTATGGCAAAATACAATGGGCGAATCGAGGATCAACAAGAGTGGGCGGAGTGTCTTGTCGAAATCTGACTTTGATGATCGCAATCTCTCAGCTAGTGGGTCTTGAGGAATTTTGCTAGCCAGATGCAATGCGGCGCCAACCCATTTATCCAACTGATTCAGAACCGTGCTCAACGTATCGGGTGCAACTGTTTCCGGAGGGGACAATCCGTGAAATTGGGCTACCAGATCGCTGACAATGGCTAAAGTCTCTGGCTCGCTTAACTGCTCTAGTTTGAGTGGGACTCCTGGTAAATACTGCTCCGCCCTCCATATTTGATCAGTACCGTATACATGGGGTCCAAATCCACATTCATCAAGGAATAAGAACAAATTCTGTTCGTATTCCCGGTTCACCAGGTCATTGGAGGTACAAAAAAGCCCTACGTTGACGATATTGCGATCGATTAAATCCAGTGCACAAACAGGCCAACGCGTTAGAATATTCCAACTGCATCAGCCAAGGTTTTAATACTAACTCATAACAGCCGTGGACGGCGAAGCAGGTGGATCGGCGTAAACCAGGTACAGCTTATTGGATAGACCTCCTAATAACGGACGAACCGTCAGAGATGCATCCTCCCATCCGTCGACGAGGCGGCGAGCCGCTTCGGTGCACTGGGTGTGATTCTCGTCCTCGTCCGTGATGGTCATGACGAGAAGAGCCCCTTTCCAGAGTGTAATGGACCCACAGGGAGTTGGCCACATTTATACCGCACCTGTATGGGATACAGGTGCAGTCCTATCGGAACCTTGTAACACATAACACTGTCGGCAAATGCGCAATGTTTCTCACATGATGGTACAGTAGTAACGTCCGACAATCTGCGTCGACGCGATATGTATTGACGCGTGACGACGGTATCGTTGACGACGGTATCGTGACGAC
>OUQQ01000204.1:14914-29915 GCA_900404475.1 Spongospora subterranea | reverse complement strand
CCCCCCCCCCAGAAAATACCACCACCAGAAAAGGCTGCGCATGTACATTGGGGGGGGGCCAGGACACCAAAGTCTTACCGAAGACTCTTGCACAGTGTACCAATTTCCGTCATTATTGGACTTGTTCCCGTTAACGGGAACACCCCATGACAAAACGCGGACAGATTCGATCAAGTCGCCCCTGTGAAAAACTATCGGAGAAATTTTCGGGACCGTTTTCAATCACGAGCTCGAATTGCCGCAAACATCCCGTTGACACCCAGTCTTCCACGTATCCCTGTTAGAAAAGTACGTCCAAACACAATTCCCAATCGTTCGCAACCCAACCCACCTCCCTGGATGCTCGGTGAAGAGAGCCAGCCCTTGTATGAAGTCGAAAATATTATTGATTCTCGACGAGCCCGAGGTCGGATCCAATACCTCATTCACTGGAAAGGATGAGACAGAGCGTGGGAATCCGCGAAACCTGTCATTGCTAGTGCCACTCCCGCCCTACCCAAAGAATTATCGAAATCTCATGAGAATCACCCAGAAATACCAGCTACACTACCCAACTGGGTCATCACTCTATTAATATTATCATGACCCTGAATACCTCTGTCGTACCAATGTGCGTGATCGGACTGTCATCACTCTATTAATATTATCATGACCCTGAATACATTACCTCTGTAATACCAATGTGCGTGATCGGACTGTTCAGTTCGATCAACAAACGTCTTTACGACTATATATTCGTCATCCAATCTTCTTCCGTCCTCAGCTCTTCTTCCGGCTTTCTCACGCTTTTCTCCGCCTTCCCTCTCTCCCCGCTCCTCCTTCCGCACGTTCTTAATCTTACGTCCGCTCTCCTCCCGCTTCCCTTGCTACTATATAGTCCTAACACCGGATGATGGGATTCGAACAGACGATCAATCATCTCAGACATTGACTTACTCTGTTCAACCATTATCTGGTTGAACAGCGACAGCGACAACGGAATTGCATCAGAAACAGCATCGTCACTTTTGTCCTCCAACACCGGAGCATGTAATCGCAGATTTGGTTTCATGCCGACAAGGGGAACGATTAGAAAGCGTCAGAAAGGAGGAATAGGAAGAACAAGGATCAAAGAGCGCCAGATAGGCGATAGAGAAAGAGGAGGAGGAAGAAAAAGAATCAAGGAGCGCCAGATAGGCGATAGAGAAGGAAAAAGGAGGAGGAAGAAAAAGGATCAAAGAGTGCCAGATAGGCGATAGAGAAGAAACAAGGAGGAGGAAGAAGAAGTAGGAAATACCGACGTGACCCTCACGACACCTAAAGATCTTTGTGAAATCCCCCGGGAGCGACCCGATAGGTTTGGTATGGTATACAAAGGTTCGCGGGTTCTTATGGGTTGAGTAATCCTGTGTACTACCAGGTTTTCCCTACTTCCGCCTGGCCGCTACAAGTACATTGGGTATCCACTGAAGGAACCTATAAGATCAGCTGGATTCATCCCCATAACCTGTCCTAACGACCACACCGAATGAGACCTGCCCCCACCCGATCACATTGCCTATCCAGAGTTTCGAGTTTACTGCAGGCAGCTCACTCTCCCACATTCATTATGGCAATGTGGTCAGACCCAAAGCGACCCGATAGTGGGGACAACGTCTTGGACAAGGAATGATGATGTTTATTGGGACAAGGGTTCGTAGTTAAGGTCACTGAGGGCTACAAATAGCCCACCAGGACCAAACACCCAATTCATGCAATTCCACGACCTCGTGTCGCCTCTGCGCTACGCAGACTCTCTCAAACCCTTGACAGCGCGATTTTCAGAAGTCCCCAGTGGGGAAAGTCCGAGTTTGATTTGCGGGTCACGGGATTTCTCCACTCCGATCGATGACAACGATCCGTCCATTCTGTTATCATGTCGTATTATTTGTGGCTTTTTTTCATCTTTCCAGTCACCGCTCTCGCTAAATACTCTTTTCCAAGTGAGTCTGGAACAATTTCTTTCCCAATTGTATATGTCACCAATTTCTGTGGAAAGGCCGTCACTGTTTTGGTAAACTGTCAAAAACATCACTAGGTTCTTCATCGTTCTCGATTAGTGTCCCGCTCCTCTCTTCAGATGGTATTGACATCACTTTTTAACTTACAATATCTTTTGCCACTCGAACGCGCGTTGATTTTTCAAGTCAATACAAGTTGGTAATTGAGCGCTGTTCAAACCTCTTTCATCATGATTTTTGTCTTTGATTTCCATGATCGGACAAGTTTTCACTTCTTCAGATTAGAGTCGAACATCTGGGCGTTCGTCTCTATAGAACCCAATCGCGTTTCTGAGTCCACTAAGTTTTCTGGACAGGGCAGTCTTCTCAAGATGATCTATTGGCTTTGTTCAGTCGCATTTGTCAGGATATGGATTCATTGTATGGTGACCTCAGCAAGATCCCAATGGGTGGGCTCAGCCTCCGAGACACCTTCTTTGTCCAACGTAATTTGTTGCTCTATAATTTTTTTTGTCTTTTTTATTAATAATTTCACTCTACTGTTCGGTGTCTATTTGAGGCCTCAATGTCTCAGTTCCCTCATCAGATTATGCATTGGGTTAGTAACTTGGCATTGATCAAAACAGATCTGCATTTCTGAATAGTTTCATTTCGGTGATTTGCTGATATTAGTTCAAACGTTTACTTTCTTGTAGCTGAAGATGTCGAGGATGATGAAACGGAAACTCTCGAACACCTGAAGGAGGTTTGGCCATCAAGAGTTTCAAGTTTCGACCCGCTTTCCTCAGCTACATATGTCCAACGTAATTTTTTTTTTCTGATAAATATGATATCTCTGGCTTCTGTTCAAAACGTTTACACTACTGTTTCGTGTCGGGATCAGTATCTGCTCCATTTTGGTTTGGACCACTAACATGAGTGGTCTTAAGAGTCCCAGTTTCCCTCGCCAAATGGTGCCTGTGGATTAATGGACAATATCCATCTCATTTATCGGGTTTCTTGACTTTGTTTTAATTTCAACAATTCTGCGTTATAGTTTTTCATTCGGTGTTCCGCTGAAGCATGCTCTGAATGTTCTCGTGTAGCGCCTGAAATTCCCGGTCTTCCCCGGTGCTTCTATGCAGCTATGGGTAATTCAACTTGGTGTCCCCAAAAACGTTGAATGTATAATTCAGTTTAGATCGATATATTTTCATGTTCCCTCCATTTGCTCAACCCCATGCATCCGCCGTTTTCGAGATTCTGATGGACACACTTACGAAGTACAAAAATGATCTGATAGGTGATAATGGATTCCTGACTATTGTAATGGAATTGTTTTTGGTGACAATTCGCCAATAGGGGTGGGAGTACCACTTAAATATATTCCCATGGAAAAACCTAGCGAATCGGAATACGAGGACATCTTGTATTTCTTGTCATTTTTTGTATCTCGAGAGGATCTTCCGCCGGAGCTCGTTGAGCGACTGCAGTTTGCAGCTGGTAAGTCTCATTATATCATGGAATATATGTCATCGCGATATCTTTTCACCCCCCAATGACCGTTATGGTTTGATATCTATTTGTGATTCATGCGCTGTTCCGACCTCGTTCATCACCATAAATGTTGATGTTTTATCGAAGTCCCAGTAAAAATTACCGTTTCTAAACCCAGTGATCTCTCATTAAATTGCTTGACCAACACGGCTGCTGGTGCCAGATGATCTGTTGAAATCAGTTCATCCATATGTTCTGGGCTTCGTTCGCGTCACCGTCCGCCGAATGTTCTGGTTGGCCTGTGATTTTTTCAATGGTAAGTCTGCTCATCATCAAATGTTCGTGTTGCTTAGCCGGATGAATTATATTTAGAGGCAAAACCTTCCGGCTCTTTTGCCGCCCATGGACAATCTCAACGTCGCAGTCACGCGTATGATATCGCTATCAAAGCAGATCCTCCACAATCGTACGGTCTCCCGTACAATTTTGCAATCAAAGCAGGTCGTTGAAATCTGTTGCTCCGTTGATTGTATATGCTAAGTTCAGTGTCAGACGAGTTCGCCGACATGTTTCCTAAAAATATGCGCAACGAAGTCAACAATATGATCACCACAATGATATCAGATGTGAAACAGTTCACAGAGATCTGGAAAAGTAGTCGATCTGTTTCCTGATATGGTTTTGCTGACACTCTTTGCAATAGATTATGGATTATCACTTCAATTTGACCCGACACAATCTGTCGACTCGGCCGACATAAAGAAGTTCGATATTTTTCATTGTTGGCCCATCCCATTATCATATCATCATCACATCTTTTCTCATTACTGTTCCAGTGTGGAAAAAGGGTCCTCTCCCACCAAATCAGGCCAAGGATCTGCTACAACTTCAGACTGCAGCTGGTAAGGCCAAATTATCACAACTCGTTCTCTAACCTCATTCTATTCCATTACGCGCTAGAGAAACTTGTATTTTCAGTTCGTGCAGACCTTGTTCGGATCGTTGAAAAGCACATCTCAGAAATTTTCTTTAAGTTTCGGACTCTCAAGTATAAACGTCATCAATATGTGGCAAGTTAGTAGCTCACGATGTCCCTGAGCATCTGCGGTTCCGATCAATATCGTTATCTCACATTGTTTGTGTTCAGAACGTGTCCTGTTGCGACTTTTTACTTGTTGCGGTCTGTCGCCACAAGACAGTTCCCGGTTGTTAAGGTGGTCATATCCCATATCCAAAAGAGATCGTTATTTCTGATTAATTTCCAATACACCATTCATCGCCTTGCTTAATCAGTATTCCTTTCCATTTTAATCGACGATAAAGTGGGACATATCTTGAGATGTAGTCATGTTATGTCGCCATTCAGCAATCCGTCAATGAAATCTGTTTTTGGATCAATATTACATGATTTCCATCATCATTATCTATTTTGCAAAACGGGTCAGGATCATTTCACAATTGATGGATCTATTCCGTTCATTATTTTGAAATCATCGTCACCCTCAGTCTCTCCTTCAAACTTCGATCAAGTCATTCTGTTTTTTTAAGTCTATTGGGAGTTGTCAACCGATTGAGTATTCATTTTTATGTTCCGACGTTTTCAGATTCGGGAAAAGGCAAGTTTGACGCATAATTGATTTCTCAGGAGCGCGTGACATGTGCCCAACGGTCTGGAGCTACGACAGCTATATTTGTCTTCTAAATGAGACGATCTTGGAGTTCAGATACACATCTTGACCCAATTGCTTGATACAACATGAACCCATCAACAAGTGCTGTCTCTTCTTTGTGGGATAAGACGGAATGGCTCCATCACACGAACCATTGGAATAACCACATCCTGGTGGCTCTTCAACATTGAAAATCATCATCCGGTTTCGTCATTAGTCACTTTCTACGGATGTAAAATCGCGGCTCAAACGCTTCAGCCGGTCCTGATATTCGATCTATTCGCTTGCGGATTGCTACCTAGGATCGGCTCAACGCTATCAGCGCGTCCTTTTCGTTCGATTACGGGATGATCTCTTCTTTAAAAATCATTATCGTCAACGGAGGATTCCTTCTCTCACACAAGGACATCAGATAGATATTGACAATTAATCAAATATGGTATGAAGATATACTTCTTAATGGATCACGGGATCAATCGGTTGAAATCCTTCTCCTTTCCACCATTGTTCGGTAAAAACATAAAATCTCTCAAATAATTGGCACGCGTATTATGGTGTATTGGAATTATTTGATCAGAAAAACGATCTCATTTGGAAATGGGATATGACCACCTTAACAACCGAGAACTGCGTCGTGGCGACAGACCGTGCGAAATTAAAAACCGCAACACGACACGTTCTGAACAAACAATGTGAGATATCGATATTAATCAGGAACAGCGGATAATCAGGGACACTTTAAACGTATTGTGAACAAAAAAATCATATATTCGGGCACTACTAACTTGCCACATTTTGATGATGTTTATACTTGAGAGTCCAAAACTTAAAGAAAATTTCTGAGATGTGCTTTTCAACGATCCGAACAAGGTCTGCACGAACTGAAAATACAAGTTTCTCTAGCGCGTGATGGAATAGAATGGGTTTTTAGAACGAGATATGATCATTTGGCCTTACTAGCTGCAGTCTGAAGTTGTAGCAGAGCCTTGGCCTGATTCGGTGGGAGAGGATCATCTTTCCACACTGGAACAGTAATGAAAAAAGAGGTGATGATATGATAATGGGATGGGCCAACAATGAAAAATATCGCGCTCCTTTATGTCGGCCGATTGGACAGATTTTTTCGGATCAAATTGAAGTAATAATCCATAATCTATTGAAAAGAGTGTCAGCAAAAAAAAAACAAGAAAACCGGATGATCACTTTTCCAGGTCTCTGTGAAAGTTTTTAATTCTGACACCATTGTGTTGATCATAGCCATGGCTCCTTTACGCTCAGATTTGGGAAACATGGAGGCGAACAGACCTGAAAATGAATTTCATATTTACGATCAACGCAGCAACAAGTTGAATGACCAGTCCTGACTAAAAAATCGTACGGGAGACCGTACGATTGTGGAGGATTTGCCTTGATAAATATATCGTACGAAATACTGGGACGTCGAGAATATGTATCGTCCGAAATACTGGGACGTCGAGAATATGTATTGTCCGAAATACTGGGACGTCGATAATATGTAGCGGCGCCAAACGGGCCGAAAGATTCGGCTACGTGATGTAATTCATCCGGCTCATTTGAGTTGACCACATTGACGGGTTTGTTACGAACTGGCATTTCCCAGGGTTTCAAAACACCTTCGAACACATTTAAGAAAAAACAGGATGCAATATCTGATGATGAGCAGACTTACGGTTAAGCAGCTCACAGGCCAACCAGAACATTCTGCGAACGGTGACGCGAACGAAGCCCAGAACATGTGGATGAACTGATCCTAAGATATTATCTAGCACGACCAGCCACCTTAGAACAGCAATTTGATGACAATCAAAAGGGTTGGAAAAAGTGTATATTGGAATGTGATTTCGATAACATCACATCACTAAGGATGCTAACCGAGGTTTGAACAGCGCATGAACAATCACTAAATTCATAATTAATCAAAACAAAGATGATTGGCGGGTAAAGGCCCATAACATATACTCCATGATATAATGAGACTTACGAGCAGCAAAATCCATTCGCTCAACAAGATCCGGGTCCAGTGATGAAGTGACCTCACAATGAACTGGAACAGTGATAAGGGGAGAAAGGTGAATGTCATCATAGGATGGACCAACGATATAAGACGTTCTCGTAGTTCGAAGTGTCCAAAGCAACATCGTTTTCAATGGGGCTATATACAAGTGGTACTCTCACTCCTATTGGCGAAATTGAAAACGATTCCATAACAACAGTCAGGAAATTATTATCACCTATCAGTTCATTTTGGTACTTCGTAAGTTTGTCGGTCAGTATCTCGAACACGGCTGATGCATGGTCTTGCACAGATTGAGGGAACATGAAGATATATCGATCTGAAACTGAATTATACATTTGACAATTTTGGGGACAATAAGTTTGATTACCCATAGCTGCATAGAACCACCGCGGAAGACCGGGTATATCAGGCGCTACACGAGAACATCCAGAACAAGCTTCAGTGAAACATCGAATGAAAAACAGTTCAGAAAAGCAGAATTGTTGAAATCAGAGCGAAGTCAAGAACCCGTCAAATAAAATGGATGCTGTCCAGAGATCCACATGCACCATTGGGTGAGGGAACTGGGACTCCTGATCGAAGACCACTCATGTTATTGATGGAATCCAGAATGGAGTGAGAAGTTTGAACAGAAGTCAGAAATGACATATATCAGGAACAACAAATTACGTTGGACATATGTCACTCTTGAAGGATGATCAAAGAAATCGATTTGTGATTCAGTCGAAGTTTCAGAACGAGTTTTTGATTTGTCTAGAGTGTCCTTTTCGTCATCCTTGGCAACTTCAGCTATACAATAGTGGTTCATATATAGTTTAATAAAAAAAAGGAGAAAATTCAAAAAAAAAGTAGAATTGCTAGACCCAGAGCAAAACCGTCAAATGCAATGAAGCTAGTTTCAAAAACCCGCTACCACAATTGATAGGAAACTGGGGCATTATAGATCAGGATTCATATAATTGGTGAGTTCCAGAATGGAGCAAATATTGATCCAGACACCGAACCGTAGCGTGAAATTAGTGAATAACAGCCAGAAATGCGAACAATTGGGAACAACAACTTACGCTGGGCATAGAAATATTTTCGATGACTGAGCCCACCCATTGGGAACTTGGCGCTGAGGACCCAATACGCCGAATCCATATCCTGACAAATGCGACTGAACAAAGCCAGCAGCTCATGTTGGAAAGATTTGGCTGTCAAGTGACGTACAAACATTTAGTAAACTGGGCAGCGTGATTGGGCCTTACAATAAAAAACACAACGATGATGACGAATAGAGGTTCGGGCAGTGCATAAAAATTAAATTTGGCTGATAGGGTATGATTTTAACTTTTCAGTATGGTGTGCAATTGGGTTGAATCCCATCTGAAACAGCCTTTTACATATATAAACCAGCGAGACAGAAAATCACAAATGTAAAAGCAAAGCAAATTCGAGATTGCAATAATTTAGGGCATGAGCTTATCTATTACCCTCTGAGGAGGGAATCGGAATGTCAATGGACGACGATGAAGGAGGTGGTGAGTTATCAGGAAGTTCGTCGAGACTGTGAGTGCCTTTTCAACATGATTTGCTGAGGTCCATAATTGACAGAGAATTGTTCCGGGCTCACCGGCTACAAACTCTACAGCGAGAGCGGCGATTGATACGGTCAACGACAACCACATCCAATACGCCATGACGACAACAATGGATCGACTGGGTCCGGGGATCAACGTCGTCGACGATCCTGACGGGGAGAAATTCCCTACACTGATCCAGTTTCAGATTTGGACTCAGCCACTGGGGGTTGTTCCAAAGATAAGTGGCGCAACGTGTGTGGATCAGTTCATGACACGGGTCTGTGATAAAGCAGAATAACATGATATTGAGGAACCCTGTGCCAGTCTGGACAGTTGAATAGCTTCGAAATTGCCCGCCATTTTTTGACAATCGTAAAACACAACAATGTCACAGTTTTTTTTTCTTCAAGAGCTGGTGGTTCGCGAAATGGGAAATCGTCTCAGGCGCCAAGACGCGATCAACCGTGGTCCAACCTATTTGTTGAATCAGCCAGACACACATCCGCCCTATCGGGGGGCAATTTGGGTATCAGAATCCTGTCTGTCGGCGAAACATCATTCGAATGGATCGTGACGTTTTCGAAAATTTGTCATGGTGTTGAGTCGTCAAGAGGGTCACGAGTGTTTCAAACGAGGAGCAATTGGTGATGATTTATCTTTATTTTGCTGGGCAAAGTCCAAGCAGCCGTCAAATGCAAGAGCGCTTTTCAACATTCAGGTGAGACTATAACCAGGTAGACAGAGTTGCATTGACTACCTATAAGGTCAACGTGCTCACTTTTTATTGACAAAATGCATTTCTATGCTGTCGTTGCAGCGCTGCTAGAGATAGCTCCAAAGTACATCTCGATTCCTGTAGCTGGTGCACACTGCAAATAGCGTCGATCCCAATTTTTTCCCTTACTTTACCAAAAGCCGAATGGCTATTGATGGTACACATCTGCCTGTATTTGTTCCATCCAATAGGGGCGGATGCTTTTTGAGGAAGAAAGGGCCTGACTCAAAATGTGCCAGCAACGTGTTCGTTTGGATTTAGATTTTACCTATGTTCTCGCTGGATGGGAAGGAACCGCGGCCGATGGGAAGTTGATGGCAAATGTTCTAGGCAAAGATTACAGGGTCGACGAAAGATATTTGGATCTTGGCGATGCTGGGTCTGCTTTGACGCCTGTATGCTTACTCCTTATCTTGGTACACGATATCATTTGAACGACCATTGACCTCGGATTTTGAAACCCAACCGGAAGAAAGGCGTACACTGTTTGCCTAAATTCCACTGCGAGCAGATTAAGCGTTTTCGTGAAGGCTTGCTGCGATCAAAAGCGATATCACATTTGCATCAATCAATCAATTCCCACCGCATTCATCAGCTTCTCAACGAAAGACCAAACTGAGGCAATTGCGATTGATTGATTGATGCAGATGTGTTATTGCTTTTGACCGCTGCAAAACTTCAAGAAACCGGTTTATGTGGTCTTAGATCTCAAAGGAATATGCACTTCAAACACAGTTCGGATTGTGATGTCACGGCGCCCGTCTGAGCCTGTCTAAAAATAGAGTCCAGAGTGTAACCGTATTACTGTATTCAGCATGACGGGCACAGACCACAGTGAACAATCCGGACTGTATATCTATTACTGCGTGCACAGCTTCATCGTTGGAGTATGAGGCTTTCTTCCCTTCAGGATGAGCCCGTCGTATATCAAAAATTCCTTCCGGTTCAAATACAGTTCAAACTTCGAATAACAAATTTTTTAAAACAGCTACTGTACCACCAATTTTCCATTTTTTTTGAAAAAAAAAAAATTGGTCGGGTTGCTGTAGACGAGTTTTTTCACCGAAGGTCTAAGCGCAATTGCCCACTCCAATTATTTTTAAAAACATACTGCTTGTTGTCGATTGTGATAGCACATGTTGGATGTATCCCGTAATTGAGCGTCTTCTTGAAATATACAATCGGCAAAACGAGGGAATCCTTTCAGTGGTATATCCTTAGCATGAATCTTCGGTGAACCGGGTGTGCTTCCTAGCGAATCGATTTTATATTTGATATCCGGCGGGATCATTGGTTGAATATAATCTGCTTCTACTACCTTGGATAACACCGATGATAGTTGTTTCGAAATCACCTCCTCCAATCTGGAGAATCTTTCATCCATGCGCTGATCTAAATATTGAACCAACGCCGCTTTAGAATTCGGGTTTTCCAATCCCTTCGCGATTGTTCCAATGGTTCTGAATATTCCAATCTGCAAATCATTCTCATGCTGCAAGAGATTGACCTTGCCTCCGGCCATGAAGTGGGCAAAGCAAGTATAGAAAATAGTAGATTAAAGGCAATAACCCTTAGTTTGCAGTAAAGGCCTTTGTGACGCGTTCGGGCTAGAACGCTAATACCGTACGATTCAATACAATCGTCGCCGACGACGGAACGGCGAGAAAAGACTCGGATTCGTAAGATATCTTGAACACACGATTCGTGATACAGTACATCCATATTACGTACGACTAGTTGTTCGGTGCTTCTTCCTGATTTCAACCATGCATCCGGACTGTGTTTGAAGTGCATATTCCTTTTCAAACGCAAGAGAGGATGACTCGCTTCCACGAAGCCCATTAACGATCGACCGCAATAACCTATATGCACAAAATGGTCAGGCAGAGGTCAGTGTGTTCCTTCTTTACAACGCTTTCCATTGCAATGGGAACCGATTCCTATCGGATTGTTTCAGAAAACATCCCGGACGCGGTAATTCATTGGTTTTTCTCCGATCGCATTCGGCTGATTAACGCGAGCATCGTCTGTAATAGCAGCGGCAGGCGCGCTACTGATTAAATGGGAGTATTTTTTACGATCAGTCATGGACATGCCATATTGGACGTTCTTAATACATCTGACGATTGATCGTTGTGCATCCGACCGCCAAGGACAGGTCACAAACTATTATTTTTGTTAAATATAAGTCAACTACTGTACTTTCCACATTCATAGTTTAATCGTTTAATTTATTAATCAAAAACCCCAACGATAGATGTATCATTGAGAACGGTTAACATGTCATGTGCATGACTGATCGTTAATAGACGCAGCCAAGAGAAATATTCAGACCTGGAATATGACACCCGATGAGATCCAGTTGTTGGTCATCCTCTATCATCAAGGTTGCTTTCCAGCTTCTGGATTAATTTCAGTATTACGCGATGAGGACCGATGAAGACTTCATCATGATACTTTCTTCGAGATTTCTTTGAGATTCGTGTGGGTCGCCCTTCAACGCAGACAACCTCTTGTCTGACTAAGCTGTTCACCGCATCGAAAATGTGGAAGGGCCCATAATGAAAATATATCGGTGGAGCAGTAAGCCAATCATTATACCGTTCTTGAGTCAGTTGAATGACTTTACCATGACACCTATTAGAATATTGTATTAAAACAGGCTCGCAATTACCTTCGTCATCATCTGCTTCACGATAATAATTTTTTCAAACACAGGGATATCTTACCGGTCTCGTCTCGTTCAGATTATTCCATTCGATTGAAAAACAGTCATAACTGTATTCCCCATCGTCGATGTCAATCGCTGCAAAATGTCAATGAGCCAAGCGTTGAATGGACGAATGACCACTGACGTGGTTGAAGTTCGTGTAAAACGGAACGTTCATTGTTCTCAACAAAAACCTCTGAACGATGCCCAACAAAACAGGTGGATGCGAAAACCACGGTTGTTAACTCTGCTGTCTGAAAGTCGGTTGTTCCAGCAATCACAGGAAGAGACGGCTCATCAAGCAGCGGGGGAAGAACCTCGCGATCGTGATAGGCTTCAATAAGTTGCTGATAATCTTGATTTCGCTCCTTAAGCGCATCATCAAACAGGCAATTGACTGGATAGATGACGTTGACGGCAGACTGATTGCCGGTACCTAGACATTAGAAATCAAAGAGAGAAGGCAATGTATAAATAATTTGAATTACTGATAAGATACGCTATATATGGTTCAGGGATTAGGCCAGACGATGCTATCACAGCGGGAGCGTGGTTGGGTGGTACGCTTGTACCAATATCGCATTCATGTTGAAACCTCACAAACCTTTCAGCTTCATCTCGCAACTTGTGTACGAATACATTGAGGTTCGGATGAGCAGTGGGAAATAACTGTTGAATCTGTTGTTGTTCGAACGGTTTACCATGGATAGCAGAAATCGGCAATGCAGCTGGTTGTCGGTAAACCTGGCGTGGATGGTTCTAACTTCTCCGTCCGACAAATTCATTCGTCGTTCGGAAACAAGGACAGAGTGGCATGTTTTAAAAGGGAAATTCTGGAGGAGATGGGTTTTACCGTTCCGAGTGATTTTCACTGATGCGGTTGCCACCAGCCAACAGCTGAGCATATCTTTTAGGTCATGGAGGTATGACTATTGGATTGATGCAGTTTCATTGGACTTTGGACACAACCGTGGCCAGATCCAGCAGCATGCTGTTTGCCAATATGCACAGATCATGGGCAACGCAGAAAGGTAAACGGGATAGCTTTATCATCACTTTATCCCCATCAGACCCTATCCAATTCTGGCAGTGGTGCCTGATTTTGATGACCAATCTGGTAGAAAAATGGGGGGAACTGTAACCGATGCCACATATTCATACTTTCGCCATGGATTTCTGCTGACGTCAGCAGTATATTGTCTGTTTTTGAAGCGCTGGGTTCCGGTTCTGTTCACATGGAGTTCGGGTTTAACTTCAGCGCATCACGAAGCTCATTTTACTTGCTTGCTGAACATGATTGTCGCCGCTGTCTGTTCAGGGCAACTTTCCACTCACGAAGAGGAGCTTAAACGTATAGAGCTGTGTTTCGGTGCAATTATGGATTTTCTGAAGCTCAAAGAAACGGCTTCATCAGTTCATATGTCACAACCATTGGGACGTTTATGAACACTCATGGTCTCAAGCTAGGGGACGAAACTTTGAAAGACAGAGCCAACCGGTTCGTTAAGGGTTGCCAGGTGCATTTCCTCAGCTCTGCAGAAAAGCCTCAACCGCATTTATGCTGTTGTCGGGAACAGCGATAATGGTGCATTTCTGGCAAAAGTTCGTAAGCTGATTCATGAGCCACTGGTTGAGGTGTTCAATTCGGCGATTGACGATTTACCGTCTGAATATCCTAACGCAGCCAAATGGTTTGAATGGTGGTTGCGTGGCGATGTCGCCAGGCTTATATTTGCATGCAAGTCGTGTTCGGATCGAGAATTTGAACAGATGTTCCTAAGTGATTCGAACCCGATCGAGTCCATGCATTCAACATTTTATCAAATCGCGGATCGAAAAAATTTTCTGGTGTACGGAATGTCAATTCTTACAATGTTTTCAGAATCTTTGCCACAAGATTTTGAGGATGTCGCATCATGCTTAACTGTTCATTACGGGCACGCTGAACGATGGAAAAAACAGATTGACAAATACGCCAGAGAGGCGCCAGTTGCTGTTCGCAACCGAAATTTGCCAAAAGACGGACGAGCTCCAGATACATCTAAAGATCTGATTGGCGCGGACAACATAATATCGAAAGCAAAGTTAGGTCGCCCGAAGATTTGTATCGGCGCCTACAAAAAATCCCAGCTGAAAATATGATCTAGCAATGGGATAGATCTCGTCAAAGCAAGGAGCTTCGTAGAAATAAAATGACTTTAGACTTCCAAATTATGAGGCGACACCCATGTTTTGAAACCTCTATGGTGAAAAACTCAAATTCTTCTTGTTCGGGTTTAGTGTACCTTTACACGATGGCACCGAATAATTCGCAATCGAAGCGTCTGGCTTCGGCCAGAGAGGCGAAGCGGATTAAGCAGTCTGAAATTCTATTGGAATCTAAGCTCGTTGTCGATGTGGGCGAAGAGCTGTATTACTTCATTATTGAAGAGCAAGATGTCAGAGACGACAACCTGTCTTTGGTTCAGTCTTCGTTTCTGACATGGAGAGCTGGAGCAGGAACTCATCTCCGATCAGTTTATTCTTAATCAATCAGAACGACTGAATGGCGCAAAATGGAAACAGAAGGTTGCATCAATTCATTATTCTGACGGCAGCAAAAAGATCACACATATTTTTGCTCCCAAACACAGCAGTCTTGACACGTCAAGTGCTCCCCCAGTTGATGACCTTGACATCAACACTTTTACATCTGCGACGCCGAGCTTGTCCATTGACGATGCTTTGAAACTACTGGAAAACTTGTTCAACATTTCCTGCAATTCGTAATACGAAAACAGATGAATGC
>OUQQ01000204.1:0-14904 GCA_900404475.1 Spongospora subterranea | reverse complement strand
ATTTTATTCTTATCTTGCAATCGAAAAGTATTTTCATATACTTGAAAATTGCTAGGAATTCCATTTCAAGAACTGTCGTTGCCGAGCATTTTCCAAAACAGAACACCGATTATCAGGCAAGAAAGATTACAAATCCCAGGTTGAAGATGAAAACGTGGTTGGAAATCAGCAAGGTGTTCTTCGGTGCAGGCAAAAGGTGTGATTACCGAAGCCGGAGACTTCATCAATTGGCATTGCACTTTCTTTAATTCAAGACAATCAAGTCTTCTTGCCAAGGCAAATACGTGAAAACTCGATCATTGATTGAAGTTCCCGATGTCGCCAATGCGGGTTCAAACTATTTAAGGAGTCAGCCAATCGAATTAGTTGATATTCTCTCCTTTTCGAAATGGCTTAGTGAAACCCTGCACAAGATTGACTGCCTCGGCTTTACAAATTCCACCATTATAACAGAAGTGACCGCACGAAGATGGCTTCATCGGCTTGGTTTTCGAAGGATAAGAAAGGCACGTACACCGATCTCAACAGCATCTGGGCGCTCATGTCAGTCTGGCCACATTTCAAAGGGGCTCTGGTTCCATCATCACCTCAACGGTTGATTGGATCATGGAGATTCGCACTGAAATATCGCCCGATATCGAGCCGGTTCTTTCACAGCTCGGTCAGGAACGCGTTCTGTTTTGAGGTTCGTGTTCGTGGCAAAGATTGGTGGGCGACAGACTTCCCGACGCAGCAACAACATGATCGGCCCCGGAGACTAACTCGCCATTCCTTCGCCTTCATCGCTGTAAAACGTGCGAGCAACAGCTGCAAGGGGTTCGAAACACACAGGTGTTCATTGTCGATCAACGGGAGGGGATACACCAACGGCTGTTCTCGTCAGATATCTGACACACACTGACTGGTGTTCTTTGGCCATCCCCAGTTGGGCAATCGAGATCTCCAATGTTCCGGATACACCAGAATACCCATTTTAATACACCACCGTATTCACTGAATATAACAATCGTCTCCCGGTTCGCTGCCAATCCATTACACGATTGGGCAGTCCCATTTCTGTTCACACAATCGGTCTCCCCTCAAACGTGACGTGGCGCCCTCCGTTCGCCATTCGGGTTCCAACTCTGCAACGACTTCCCAATCGAAAGCAATTACGCCATGAACATCGTCCGTCCTTCTCTTTTGATTTTCCGTGCGCGTTTTATCGCCATTCTCCAAGTTTTCACGGGATTCGGCCGTGGTGCCGATGTTGTTTCCTTATGGCGAAGTAAACGGGGGACGACAACAGATCGTGCTCTAAAATGGTTTCTGCCATTCATTGGTAGTATGCGGTAATCGCATATATCTATCGATATCGTTGTACCAGGAGCGTTTCTGATTGGGCTCCTTGAACGCCAATCCGACGGTCGTCTCCCGAATACTGACCCTGATCACGCTGTACTTCCCCGTCTCGATCGGCTCGGCCACCGCCAGGACCTGCTCGGCATCGGCGTCCAGCAATATCATGGCGAACTGATCGGCCAGCAGATCGTGCTCGACCTTGAACCCCTTCTTCTCGTCGCCGCGGCTGATGATCATCCGATCGTTGAACAGGTGGACCACGAGCGCCTCTGATTTCGGCACCTTTCCATTGGCGAACGGGACCGACACGTCAAAACACGACACCTAAAACGGAAATTTCACAAATCTGATGTTTCGCCAGATCATATCACCGATCACCTTTCCTGTTCGAATCAGTTCCCGATCGGGACTGTCGACCGATATTTTCCCATGGAATTGCGTCTCGAGGATCTGCAGTTTGGTCCGGTTCCCCCCCGCTTTCATCGCCGCCGACACCAGTTTCGACGCCGCCGCGATCTTCTCGATCGACCCGACAATCTGCGATCGATCGTGTTAGAAACAAATCACTCCCCTGAGCGAACTCCCCGCCACGACCTGTTTGTGATCGGGATGATCTGGCGCCGTAATCGCGACCAGTTTCGTCAACAAGAACGTGTAGGCCGAGAGGCGCTGCAATGGGGTCAAAAGGCGCCGCTGGAACCGGACGCCATTGCAACGCGGATCGGCCTCGAACCCGGCGACGCGCGCCTCGATCTCCGGATCCATTCGCGATTGCCGCCCAACATGGCTGGCGTATTCGGCGAATAACGGGAACAGCGTCGCCCTTCGTGTGAATATCTCCCCGAGATTGGTTTCCTCGGTCCAGTTGGCCGTTGCCGCCCCCAGATCCGACACCACCGTCGCCGATATCGTCCGAATCATTTCCAGCGCCTCGAACGCTGCGGCCAGTTCCTGAGCCGATTCAGGTTCAATTCACAGACGATCGCGGGGCGCGTTGCGATTGGACCTACGCGATCAAGACCGGCGACGTTGCTGGAACGGAGATGGGCCTGAATTGGCCTAACCAATACCTCCAATGTCACGTCCAGATCGGACAGGAACACCACCTCCGTTCTCAACAGCTCTTCCGCGACCTGTCTCCTCGACTTGAACGTCGACATGAGCGACGTCCTGACCGGTGTCGGTTTCGTCAGCGATAGGCTCTTCCCGAATCCGCCGCCCGTCGCCTCCGTCGACGACGACGACGACCGCGAACGGCGCCCGATGATCTTCTTCATCGACTGGCTCCAGGACTGCATCATCGATCCCTGGACAAGACACCGACTCAGTCGACGGCCATGGCCATGGCGCTGTACGGGGAGAACCGCACCCGGATATCGGCTGGGTTTGGGCCCGGCTGGTCGGTGTCGGCGCCTTCATCGTCGCTCTTGACGACAACCGCGTACCCATTCGAGCAGCTGTTGCAGATGCGCTGTTTCAGGGTCGGGTGTAGGTCGGGGATCACGACCCGATTCCAACAGCAACTTGAACAGGCGACGACACCGCACAGGCGGCAGTGATGTCGCCGACTCAGGATCGAGAACGCCGCGTCGCAAACGCTGCACGAGTTGACGCTTGGCGACAGCATCGTGGCCGTGCTGACGACCCCAGCCGCTGAATCGTCGGCGAACGCCTGATGAGCGGCGTTGATGGCGTTATACCTGAACAGATCACAGGAAGATTTCAGCGGATATCCGAAACGTCGAACGATGGCGTTTTTTCGGACCATTTTCGGGTCATGTTTTCGGTTTCGCCAAACACGATGAAGCTCTTTCGCGGCGAACGGATCATGAAGGCGTGCTGGTAGTTGTAGCCGCCGCTGGTCCATTCGACACAGAGCGTGCGCATCTCCAGGAACCGGTGCTTGTACAGGCCGACCAAGGGTGAGATGCGCGAGAACATGATCTGGTCGTTGAACAAATGCCAATGCATGCGAACGGGCTGTCCGGTCCGGTCCACTTTCGACAGGACGCCATCCAGCAGGATCTGTCGCCCATCGGCCACCAAATCCACCTGATCATCTCTGATCAATCGCCGTTTGTCGATCGCCACAACCAACACACAACCTTCTTCCCCAACGTTTTCTGCAGTTTGATGAGGGATTCGAGACCCTCCCGTTCACGAACATATTCGTTAAGACTGCCGGTGACCTTATTCAGGGCGTCCACCGTATTGGCCATTCGAGCGATATCGGGATTGTTCCTGTTGTGATTCCATCGATCAGCGGAATTTCACACGAAAAACAACAAAATTGCCCACGAACACGTTGCTCGCTTTGGACATCTCCTTGATCAGCAATATATATCGTGGGATTCGCTGGATCGGTTTGATGAGAAAGCTGTGGAGGGGCTCGGCGTGACACGCCGGATCCCGTTCGCATTCCTCCAGCAGTTTCCGCATCGGATGGGCGGCGTCCAACGTGCGATACGATCGCAGGATGGTCGTGGCCGAGCTCATGTTCACGCTGAACCGGGAGTAGAACCAGAACAAGGGGATGTATTCGTCGAACACGTCGGCGACGCTCATCGCTTCGACGTCGCTGGCCGAGCGCCACTGCTCCAGGCGCTGTTCCAGCTCGTTGAGAAACCCGCAATTTAGGGTGTAGATGTGGACGGCGTTGTTGAACAGGACGGTGACGGCCGTGTCCATTCCCTGGGTTTGGAACGGCGCCGCGAACACGTCGTTGATCGTTTTCAGGCTGGCGACGTACGAGCGTTCACTGGACACGATCTCCTCCATCACGCGCATTCGCTGATTTCCTCCCAACGACGACGCCAATTCCAGTTTCGCCGGGCCCGGATCGTCAGCGCGTTTCTCGTCCAGGACCTCGTCGTGGTCGTCGCTGCAGCTGCTGCTGCTGTCGACGTAGGTGATCTCGTCGGTGTCGAACCCGTCATCATCACCGCTGATCGAGACCGAATCATCGCTGATCTCGCTGTCGTCGCCGATCTCGACGACGGATTGTTTCCCCGAATCCGCCCCCTCGGTCCACCCGTTCACCTTATCCTCTGCCGCGGCGCCGTCGTCGTCGTCGGGGATCGAATCGCGAGCTTCGCCCGTCACCTCGTTGAAATAGAACACGCGGCTGTTCCGCCCTGGACGACCTTCGTGAGAATTCGACAATGAAACCCATCACGGAATCGGTTCTTACAATCGTAGGATTTGATCCAGCTGTCGAATGGCGTTGGGATTAGGTCACTGTCGTCCGTGTCGCCATCGTCATCCGAGCTCACCTTCCAGACCTCGTCGGAATCCGCCTTCAGCGCGGTATCGATCGTGATGGGCGATCGGGGCGAGGACGATGGACGGGCGTTGCCATCGCGGTCGTTCACTCCGATCATCACGATCAGGTCGGTGTCATCGACAATCGCCTCAAACACCTGTTCATCGGCAAAAAAAAAATATCTGGAAAGCCCTGAAATAATATCTGGTCCATTTTCGAAACCATTTTTGTTGAGGGCGTTTCTTTTCGAGATCGGTTCTGGCGATAATTACAGTTTATGGAATAATGGTCTCGGTCACTTCCTCGCCGTTATCAACGGCGATCCCGTACACCCGAACTTGGACGACCTTCGGTCCCAACATGGTGCTCTTGGCCTCGACGAAGATTTTCCGAACGTACGAGCTGCGATCCGCGATCTTACCGATCGCCCGAGGGACCATCTTCCCGTCGTTTCGTTTGACCAACACCAGTTCGATGGGTTTTTGTGGTAAAGCGACCAGGGTGAGGGTGTAGCGATTCGTGTCGGATTTCTTCGACGAGACGCCGTCTGAGTTCGGCCCAGAGATCAGAACCGAATCACGAGG
This sequence comes from Spongospora subterranea, assembly GCA_900404475.1. Classification (NCBI taxonomy): domain Eukaryota; phylum Endomyxa; class Phytomyxea; order Plasmodiophorida; family Plasmodiophoridae; genus Spongospora; species Spongospora subterranea. Next base: position 9,717 of record OUQQ01000204.1, on the reverse strand, counting down.
ACGGAGGGAAGGTCTTACACGCCATCTTGTTCTCGATCATGTTCAGACCGGATTTGAAGCTGGTCTGCCCTTTGGCGATCAGCTTCTTCATGTAGTCGTCGTCGATATCTTGCCAGTACACCGATATGGGGTTGGCGTCGTCCAAGTTCATCCCGTCGTCTGTCATCATGGCCTCATAGACCACCACATTCCCGTTCGTGCTTCGCTCGATCATGAACACAATACTGTTCCAAACACACACACAAACCCCCCGTTAACACAACGCAGAGAACATCGAAACAATGAACGTCAAACTTCTCGTTGGCGAGCTCTGTGCATTTCCTACGCTGCGCCTCGCTGGCACAGTAATATGGCTCAGCCATTGAACCCGCCGCCGTCTTTATTGATCGCCCTCCGCTAACCCCCTTTCCGCTTTCTCCCCTGTTCTTCGATATCAAACTGTAGTGAAATGACAATGGGCCGATCTCACTCGAAATCGCCTGTCGATTTGACAGAAATCGCCCAGTAACATCAATTGCCCATCTGAGTTTAGTGTGTTCAAGTGGCTTGGCCTCCCCCCAGGGCTCCATCCATACACAATTGTTTCACCCATTGTCTGACACCAACGTGATGCATTACGTCACATTGCGCCAAGATATCGCTGTAGCGCCATGGCCAGCCGCCAACGTGTAGCATGACTTGGATCGCCGACCGTCATCCCATGGTCCTTGACAGTCGCCCACAATTACATGTCGCCATTCCAAAAGCGTTTTCAGATTTCGATACCAACGGCAAAGCTTTCAAATTGTTGTCGACGCGAAACTTGTGTTTTTTTCCCCATCATACCTCGTCGCATATTTGGAGATGTTTGTCGCGACAATGCCCAGACCTGACAGGCGATCGACATGAAACGACTTCGGGCACTCAAAGATTATCGCTTAACAGGCAAAGGGCGAAGTGACATAAACTGTGCGAAGATGGCGCGGAAGGATGGCGAAACTGCTGACGGAACACTTTTATCAAAGGTGGCGGAAACTGAGGAGCCGGAACATCATTAATGTACCTGGTGGTTCTATCAAGTTGAGACATTGCAATAGATGGAAAGGGGGCCATGGCAAAAGGCTTCGAATTTAGTAAACCCTTCCACATCAACGCCAATAGGTTCTTCAAAACCCGAGCTCGTTCCTATCAGCTTGAACAGCAATCCAGTCTGGTAAAAATTTGCAGAACGGACGATTGATGGAATTTTCCCGTAAAACGGGATGGTCGAGCAGGGACGACCCAAAAGTTCGTTGAAACAGCTGACACAACTGCAACCGAGTTCGCAGCAAAGATTAGAATGACAACGCGATTAATGCGACGCGCATACTGATATCAGCACGTCCATGAGTCTCTACAAAAATATAGCACGAAGACGCCGTCAGCGCCGTATTAACAAAAAGGCCAGAATATATTGATTCGTAGAGGACGTTGAGGACAATAATTAGGGTCTCTGGATAATCAAGTACGACCAATAGTGACGTCAGGATGGATCAACAACGGCGATAGGTCTTCCGATGAACGGACAGAGGCGGTTTTGATTCCGGCATCATTAAATATCTTCATCATGGTCTGGCGATGTGCATTAAGCCGCGCTTCCTGCTCAACCGGCGACATCTTTGACGTCTGAAGAATGTGGTTTTTAAGGATCACCGAATCAACAACCCAACTGCATGCGATCCGTTGCCACTAACCAATGTCGCTTCCAACGCCTCCTGGTCTGGCTGCCAGACGGCATACGCAATCGCTGCTGGAACCGACCAAGCCACGCTCCAGAACGCTACCAGCTTCGACACACTCATTCAACGATTATATTCGATTGACTCACAAACAATCATAACCCTTTAATTTAGGGAAATGACCAAAGTGTCTGATCGCCAATGCCGTCACCAAATGCGCGCAGTCATGATATACAGGCATTTGTAACCGTTCAATAAACTGCGTGACACGATCTGTGAAAAACGGTGTACACACAGAGAGAGAGAGAGAGAACGGTGCTTGGGACTGTAACCGGTCATGTAACATAGTTGGCTGTCGATGACCTGACCATGGCGCACTTGACGACTTGCTCTATGAACGTCAGTTGTTGGAAAGATCCAGCGATCCAGATTCGATATTGGCTACAAACTTGCGATTGAGGGTCAGCGGGCCATTTTTTTTTTTGCGGGAGACGTCGAGTTTCGTGTATTCACTTTAATGTTTGAAGTTGTTGGGAAACGGACCACTTCACCGCCTCTGAGCTGAACATTGACGAATGCAGTACCGAGTCGAATTCAGACGCGAGACGCATCGCGACAGGGGCGTGGTACGACCACGACATTTTCAGGGCTGTGTAAATATCAGCATTAGCTGCACATGGACGTGTTGGAGCTGTCCGTTCTTCTCGTTCCGTTTACTCTGAGTTTGGGGAAACTTCTATCGCGATGGAATGGGAGTCATACCTACACCTGTCGGGATAATGGGGCTGTTTTGACACATCCCGCTCTTCCTCACCCCGACAGGTGTAGATATGACTCCCATTCCATCGCGACAGACCACAAACTTTGGAGTAGTTAAGGACTTGGTCATGGCATCGGCATTTAACCGCGACAATTCCCGACCTGAATCTGATCACGAACGTAATGGTACCCGAACATATTGATTGCCGATGGCATGACCAAGTCCTTACCTACTCCAAAGTTAGTGTTCTGTCGCGATGGAATGGGAGTCGTACTACATTTGTCGGGATGAGGGGGCTGTTCCCGCGTCGACTGAAGATTATCGGTACCATGACGTTCGTTTGTCAGTTGAGGATTCTTGGAGATAGCAATACGACCTTGATTATCGTCGTTGATCGTTGTCGTCGCAGTGCATGCGAATCCAAGCTCTTGCAACATTCTGTACGTAACCACATGGCCTCACGAGTTGCTTCGGATAGCGCCACGTACTCGTCTTCGGTTGTTGAACAAGTAACGATCGGTTGCTTGGCACTTCTCCAGGAAATCAGGGAGCCGGCTAACCTGAAAATATATCCAGAAGCGAACGTCTAGTAGTATCCCCTGCCCAGTCACTATCAGCGAATCCTTCCAGCGGTATCTGCAATCCCATTTTTCTATGTTAGTAAGGAGTTCGTCGAATAGGAGGTTCAGCTTCCTGGTTGCTCTCAGGATCATGTACCAAACGGCTAGAGCAGCCCAACCGGTTCAAATACGAATGCAGCCATACTTTATTTGCACAGAGCACAAAACACCATGTCGGAAACGCTTTAACGATGGTAGTCGTTGACCGCACCGATCGCGCTCCACTTGATATGCCAACGCCCTAATATTTGGTCGCTTTCATCAAGTCAATAAACTGGAAGTTATTGCTCTACGAGTTTCAAGCGCCACGTTCAGATCATCCATTTCCGAGAATTCACACTGCTTTCAACGGATATCACTTGGAAAACGAACACAGCGCACAGACCATCTCGTCTGCTTGGACACTTTTCCAACAGTTCTTTCCGATCATTACCGTTCGCGTTAACGCCACAGGGGCTCACTATTAATAGTTGACAATTGCTCCAGAACATCGTTCTTTTGGTTCATGTCGCCGATCACGATCGTCAAATTCTGATGGGTTCTGAGAACCCTCACCGAAGCCCGTCATGTTTTGTCTCAGCCGACATGGCAGGTTATTGAGTTAACTGCTGAATGAACAGGGTCTGGACCACCAGACAATCCACGATCTCAGGTGTTCATCAATCTTTTCAAACGAACTATCGCCATTCATCGTGGTGGTGTCGGGATTCCTAAACTAGGCTGTAACGCCCCGTCTGTTCTCACCAACATTTCTTGTTCAGGAAGCGGATCTGCTGAGCTAAACCGTTTCTGGCGACGAGGGAACTTGGCAAAACAAACCCCGGATCGATTCATGTAATTGTGATCAATGAAAGCGGGTTACAGTTCGAGCCGTCAAATTCGCTTTTCGCCACACTTGATATCAAGCCTGATGCAGCGACGATGATGATCCTTGCAAAGGATACCTCAGCCCGGCATCTTGCTATAGCCATTGCCCACGCAAGTCGTTGCTTGAAATAATTTCATCGTCCCGCGGTGACACCGTGCTTGGCGTCTGCCTTGTCGACGGCACAATATCGTGATCGCAACCGGAGCGTAAAACACAGGAGCAACATTGAGCGAGAACGCGGTGATACAGGACGGATGGCCGATCTAAATTCGCTCCATGTCGTGAATGTGTTGTGAGCAGCCGGCACTGAGAAGTGATAATCACCAACAACAGTTTCCATGTTCTCACCGACATGTTACTTGGCAATGACAATTGTTTGTCGTCATCAGATCATTTTGTTTGCGATGGTTAACGCGACAGGTAAAACACGATCAACATCATGACCAGGGTTTTCCGCTCGTGTTGTGAAACACAACCGGTGAGACGTTATTGGTTCCCAATACGTTCGATCCAACGTAGGGTCGGAAACTGAACAAGGCTCCACAACGACCCCTGGCGATCGGAAATGTTGACCCAGCCAATTCACGAAAGAGGATATGAACACCTTAGGCATCGACGATTTGGTTGGACAAGGGCGGCAGCTTGACAACGTCGCTGGGTTTGGCCCATAAGTTGTTAGGCACTGGTTAAACCAACAGTGGAAATGGCACGAACCAGGTCAGGAGCGAATTGTAATACCGTCCTGGTATTCATTTTCAGAACCTCGCGTGCGAGATATCGGAACAGCACTCGTTGTCATATGGTATGAAATACTGATTATTTACTGAAAAAAATGTTCATAATTTAGAAATTGGTCAAAATTAGATATCGCCATAGGGTCCTCCGCCGGGAAATAAACGCCTGTGCCCTGGAGGACTGGCGCCACCAAGTCGCGCCAGTAGGTTCAGCTCACCGGCGAAATGCGATGAGCTGATGAGGAAATACGGTATCCAGGCACCAACGGCCCGATTGATCACGACAAAATTTCCGACCAAGTGCAACGTCTGGCAAAAACCTGACCAGAGTCGCTCATACCGTCGATCTTCGGGTGTTGACCTTTAAAAAACCTCAGTCACAACAAAACCAACAAGAAAACAAAACACAAAAAAGACCTGTCAAATTTGGGCAGAACATCACGGTCGAAGAAGCGATCCCAATGGATGAACAAATCGTTCCAGAAAACCAAAGCCGCGGCACCAACGCCAGTACCGATCATCGCTTTCCAAGCCGGTCTAGACCGCAACCCACAAACTACACCGAGCAAACTTGTCATTGACCCAAAACATCCGGCCAGTTTCATCCGTTCGCTCGTGATCTGGACACCTTGTTCGTGCTGGGGCATGATGAACGACACCACGCGATGACGCCCCGAGATATTCTGGTCCGAGTTTCGCAGCCACGCCTCCTCCAGCTGTTGGACGCGAGGATCGTCGGCCGGATAACGGGATCGTAATGCGTGCAAGATGGTGCGCTGTGCATTGGCCGCGTTGCGTCTGCCGGACGCTCCGATCGCCATCGACGGCAACGCGGCAACCAAACTGACGGCAGGATCATCGCCGCCGTTCAAACAAGACCGGATTGACGATGGGTCCAGGAAACAGCCGTCGAAATCTCGCAATAACGAGTCTCTGAAACTTGGGTCCTCGAGGAGTTTCGCCAGAGCCTCTATCGACATTTCACGTTCACGAACGAATTGAATCGCCGCTTCCGACGATGCAGCAATCCAGGTTCTGACGTCCGTCGCCGTTCCCGAACGTTGACGAACCTATGTGGAACATGAGCAAACTTTAACAATACCCCCGCTGGGACAGATGGCGATCGCCCGACGTACTTTCATGAGAATGTTTTTCACGAGAACGTCCATGGTGCCAGTTTCCTGTAGGGTCTTGATCAATTGATGGCGAATCCGATCGTCATTGACCCCCGCCAAGTTCCTAATAACTCGTATACCGTTGGACAGGCCCTTATCGGGATTGTCTGGGTCCATGAGCAACATTCGGAAGGTCATCGGAACGAACTGGTCGAGAAGCGCCTGGGCAACGCGCCGGTCGTGACGCGACGTCAACGAATCCAGCATGCCGATGGCGTAATCCCTGGTCAAACGCTCGTAGAGCATACAGTTCAAGGTCGGGACCAATGGCTGACGGTCCTGAAATGGTTCGGGAATTTGCAGGAAATACGGGACCAGGTCCTGGCCGAATAGGCCGCCCTGTTCCAGCAGTACGTTCTGCGACGAATGCAGAAGGCGTTCGTGGCCCGCGAGCAGGAGCCCGATCGCCACGGATCGCTTCGTGATCGGCCCGACAATCCATTGTAGTCGTGTGAACATTTAGGGGCCCCGTGATAATGTCCCCCTGGCGAACAATCACTGGCGGTGGCGCTACACTGGATTCACCGTATGAATGACTACAGGACGGTGTTGGGCCCTCGTCGACCCATTCTCACAATCGATGAACCTTATTCCTCGACGCAAAAAGGGGAAACAGGGGGTATGGATACTTCAGTGCAACGATGCCCAATCCTTCGTGATATTACTTGGCGCCATTCGACCAGGCTGATTGCTAGTGCCAGCGCCATCAAACCGCGGTAAATCACACGAGCACAACGTGATAAACGGTTATTGAACCAACTTGTTCCTCATTCCAGTGGTGAAATTTCCCGACCAATTTAACAAAAGCCATATCATGGCGAACCTTTGGCCATGATATGGTTCCGCGGCCCTGACTGTTAGTGTATCCATAGATGGGCTGCCCCATTACAGTGACTGTACATAACTGTTGACTCTAGTTTGCCAAGGGTGGCGCCAATCGCTTCCGAACTTCGCCAATTTTTCCACTATAGCCATTCCGGTTTGGCCGAGTGGTGAGAGCTGGGATGGCGGAGGCGGATGATGAAGCCCATCTACCCAAAGCGACCGTTGCCAAATTCTGCAAAAGCGTCCTACCAGCCGGAATCCGATGTTCGGTCGAGACGCGCGATCTTCTGTGCAAAGCTGCGTCGGAGTTCATCCAGATGTTGGCGACGGAAAGCCTGGAGAAAGCCACGGCCGCGAACAAGTCGAAAATCACCAGGGAACATCTGGAGCAGGCCTGCTCTGCAATGGGATTCGAGCACTATATCGACGAAATGCGCATCGTCGGCGACCACGCCGATGAAGTCAAAATCGAGCGCGGGAAGAAATGGAAATCGACGAAGACGCCCGAAGAGCTGTTGGCGTCGCAACAAGCGTTATTTGCGAAAGCGGCGGCGAGTTCATCGTCGTACGACGCCCCGGTCGACCCATCATCATAACTTTATTTGTAAATCACGAGCACGAATAAATTCATCAGAGCGCCATTGCGGCGGTTCGTTGTTCTGGGGGGCGTGAACTCGCGTGTACCAGTTCGATCGCCGATAGCAATTGCCATAGCGAGGGGGGCGAGTTCATGTCGTCGGATGTCCATTCGATGAATCAGGCGATGGCGGCCCCGGTTGACAAGAAGGCGATCTCAGGGTCGGACTCGGCCGGTCCCGTGAAAACGGCAGAAACATGGCTGGTCGACCGTATTGGCCAATCGCCAACCACCGCGACCGGATGGTTTAGAGCCGGCGTCGGATTCTATAACAAACGGCATTTCGAATATTCCATCGATTGTTTCCAGAAAAGCGTCGCCCTTGATCCGTTGAATGTACGGACGGTCACCGGTTAACGAATTAAGAATTGTTTCTGACACGGGACGATATAGTACAACGCGTTCCAGATCATGGCCCGGGCCTGTATCGCCGTTAATCGTCGCGATGACGCCATTGAAGCGCTGCGGCAATCGGTGAAACTGGACAACCCGTCCGATTGGCAATTACTGGTGGAGTTGACGACCAATCAAGATGGCACAACCTAGATCTCTTAATAAATGCAGTATTTCAATTTGACTGCGAAACGTCGTATCTCGTTTGTGCCGAACTAGGTCACATGTTGCAAATCCGGTGAATGGACGGGCGAAGAACGCACCAGAAAAACGCCATGGACACCGACGCATGTGAAATAGCAGATGTCGATGAGAATAAGATGCAGACTACTAGACAAGACGCGAGCGGATCAGAAGACCTCGCCAAACTGAACAAAACGCCACAACACATTCGCAATATCGCACATCGAAGTCTTTTCCTGGCGGGTGAACACGACGCTCAATATATGATCAACCGAAAGCAACAGCGACCAAGATGTGACTGCTCATTACCCTAAACGTCGTCAAGATTGTCTTCTGCTGACGGATCTGTAGCCAGAGAGCCTGTCTAAGATCCCATCAGCGGTCAATGCTCATGTCCGATTCCTAAATCCTCCAGCGATCGGCCCATTTGTGCGACCTGATCCAACTGGGACTTCATATTCGTACTTGCGTTGGTATGCAGGATCAGGACGACCGATAACCAAACTTCTATTCGTAGTTCATTACATCCTCTGCAGTTCCAGCCTGTTTCCCTCGCTGACGCCACCAGGCTGGATCACCAGTATATCACGTCTGCCAGAACAGTGGTCTGAGAAAAAAAACGATTTATGGCTCAGTTGCTCGGATCGTTGACGACGATATTGAAACTCTCTATGATCTACACAAGCGCATCAACGACCTGGTTTTGTTATCCCCGTGCGAGGGCGCTTCCGTCAACAACTCTGCCCGCAATTTGCCTTATCCGGTTTCGGTGATTGATCACGATTGCCATGGGACGCCATACTTGAAAGCCATCTGCGACTGTCCCGTGTCAGGATGAGGATTGGCTTCTGTCACATCTCGAGGCGTCGTTTGCATTGCCTCACATCAAGCCAAAGACTTGGAGTTAATGCCCCCTTGGGGCAGTTTTTCAGTTATCAGATTTTTCAACAATTTCTGGGAATGAGGAGGAGTCTCCTGGAAGAGTTTCGCCAGTACATCGTATCAACACCTGATTCCGAACTCACATAATATATCGAACAGGGAATATGTTGATCTGATCAAATATAGAGGATGAGCATGTGGATGATGCCGGGGACATCATCAACTCAGGATTGAACCATTTTGTTGAACTCTGGAGCCGGGGAGTATATTCCTCGTACTTGAATAAGAGTGTTTCCGCTGACAGGATTAAGGAATCTGATAACTGAACACGGGGCTTTGACTTGATCCGAACAAGTCGATAGTTCGCCTGACGAAAAACAATGGAAGTGACGCCCCGAGAAGCGACCAACGCAGCTGAAACGATCGCCTCTCGAACACAGGACAGTCTCAATTGCTCAGGATGGCTGTAAATCATAGGGTTAATGGCGAGCGTAGAGATTCAACGCCGGACAGTGTTGATGGAGTAGAAAAACCGCCTTTTGCACGGGGACAGTACAACCAGGTCGTTAACGCTTGTATAGTTTGGTAGAGGGGAACAATATCACCATCACCGATTGGAGCAACTGAGAACTCAACCGTTTTCAGACCGCATAAACTGACAAGCCTGCTGCCGATAGCGGGGGAACAAACCCGCGACGTTTTTGAAAAACAGCCAACGACGAAGGTTTTTTGTTTTGGCGGTTTGCACTAAATTGTAAGTGTTGAAGGATAGTGCAGCGGTGAATGTAATCAACTAACAATATAACTGGGCTGTGATTCTTCTATCTAATCTACACATACATCGCTGGCTATTGCAGAGAAACTCTACCAATCCATTATGATATTGCACTGCGAATTTCTTGGCACAATGGCGACCCCTCGAAGAATTTTTTGCGAGCGATTC
>OUQQ01000207.1:0-29687 GCA_900404475.1 Spongospora subterranea | reverse complement strand
TCTCTACATTATTTAATACAGTACACATTTGTTACTTGTAGGTTTATGTTCGTGGATCATGCCCTATCTACATTATCTAATAGTCCACACTTGTCAATACATCCTTCACTGTCCTATCGATTAGTTGCAACTGAAACAACCTGAGCGATGCCCATTTGTAAGCTTCAAGGACAGGTACGCTAATCCCAACTGAAGCACGATGTATTGTCCAATATGCGCCAAATCCTAATATTCAATTAGCTTAGGGACGAGTTTGCAGATGGGCCTATGAGAGAGAAGACGGAAGATCTTCCGCTGCAAGTGGCAAAGTCTCTTCTGCACCAAATGATAGAACTGGGAAGTCATGCACAGTTATTGCTTCATGAACTGAACCTGAAGTACGGTCTTCCGATTATGACTCCTCGATCACATTAACACATAACTTTTTGTAGCAGGAGAAAAGAACATTCTAGTAATTCATATTCTGCCCAACGTATGAAAAACCTTGACGCATGTTATATTTTATGCTTACGAAGTTACTCACCGAAATAGATCCCATCCGGAGTTGTGAATATGACGAATACGTCGCCGCTGATATCGACATATTTGACGATGATTCTGTTTGGCCGAAAAGTCAACTGAAACAGGCATGTCATTCCTTCAACGCCCGACACGACAGTATAACGGAGAATGCACAGTACATGTTTGCAGGCACGATCTCCGTTGAGGAATCGCAGAGAATTAAAGAGCATTTGAGCTCGAAGGACCCGTTGTTTGACGTTGAGGGTGACTGTGGTATATGCTTGCTAGGAAAACATGACGCAGGTGAATCGAAACTTTACAAGTTAGTAGAATACGTTCATATACAAAACAACTGATAATGATCATGAAAGAATGGCATGTTGTGGCTCTGAAGTTCATCTCACATGCATATTCCGATGTTTAGGTAGGAGAATCACGCATTATAATTGTTGAAACCGCTGAAAGCACATCTGACATTGTGATTAGGCGCGCGAGCTATCCGAAACAACTGCCCAATTTGTATCACCGATATTCCTGATGATGAGAAGCGCGACGTTATCCTCGCTATGAAAACAGAAACGAGGCGAACTCGTACATCAAAAACGAAACGAAGTAAAGTCAAAAACTGAGAACTTTAATATGGACAAACATCATCTCCCAGAGGAGGCCCTATTTTTGTCAATCATGTTAATCGTAGAAAAGGTAAATTAACTTCTCCCTACTGTGTAGGGGATACTGGGTTATCCATCTCGCTTGAGAGGTTGGGCAGTCCGTAGTCGGTCTACGGAGTTGATTTTGAAATCGAGACACTTGTTGTATTTGGTTATCGACAGAATCTGTCGTCATGTCGAAACCAGGCTCGGGAGGGGTCATGTCGGCGACTAACGCTAACGTTGATAGAAGGGAACGCCTTCGTCAGCTAGCAATGGAGACGATAGATTTGAAAAAGGACCCGTATATTCTTCGGAATCATCTTGGGTCCATTGAATGTCGTCTTTGCTTAACCTTACATACTAATGAGGGCAGCTATTTGGCACATACGCAAGGCAAAAGACATCAACAAAATTTAGCAAGGCGAGCAGCTAAGATGACTCTAAAGTCTGGAGGGTCTGTCGGTGGCAGTGATGCGGCGGCGTTAGCCGCAAGAAAGGCGAAGCTTATGCCTAGAAAAGCACCGAAAATCGGAACACCCGGTTATAAAATCGTCAAACAACGAGATCCGCATACAGGACAGCTAAGCGTGTTATTTCGGATCATGTATCCGAATATCAGTGAAAACATTCAGCCAAGACATCGTTTCATGTCATCCGTCGAACAAAAAGTTGATCCACATGATCTTAGATATCAGTATCTTCTGTTTGCAGCAGAACCATATGACACTGGTATTGTTATTTTTTTCGTATTCTTCTTTCACCAATTACTTGATTGTTAATCTAGAATGTCATAGTTGCGTTCAAAATCCCCAATCGGCCAATCGATCGAGGGGAAGGACGGTTTCTTACGGATTGGGATTCCGTTCGTAAAGTGTTTACGTGCCAGTGCCATTTCGTCAAAGAATTCCAAAAAGAGGGACAAGAAAACTCAGAGCAACCGCTTTAGAATACATGATATAAGAATTATTGGTTGTTTTGAAGGTGGATTTGACGATGATATTCGTCCGTAAATCCATCTATCAGGCTTTTCACATTAGTACCGAGTGCTTGATTGCAATATCCTCCTTCCAAACAGAATACTGTGGGAATCGCCAGACCTCCAATCCGTCGTCCAATTACATTGATCCCTGCCGTGGATATATCGAAAGTCCCCAGAGGATCTTCAATGAAAATGTCCATTCCAGTTGAAACGACAATCCGGTGCGGTTGGAAATCCTTGATCAATTTTAATGCCGTATTCAATACAGAAAGATATTCGTCGTCGCCCGTATTAGCACCTGCAAAATGTCAACGTTGACGTGTAGTTAAGGTGCTGCCGCGACTTTACGTAATAAAAAATTGTGGTGATATCCACGACCTGACCCGCGCCCAATCTCATCTGCATAACCAGAGTAATAGGGGTAATCAAAATTAGGATCAGCATGGATGGAGATGGTCAAGACGTCATCCCTTTCGAAAAATATATCCTGAGTACCGTTTCCAGCATGATAGCTGTTTACATCAACGCGTCAAACCGCAATGCAGAAGCAATCATGTTAATGACCTACTCGATATCAAGTATGGCGATATGGCCTTGAAAGTGATTCGCTAGCCAATTGGAAGCTATTGCCACATTATTGACGTAGCTGACAGGCGACATTGACTCAATGACGACGGAATACCATTGAGCATTGAATCTTACCAATATCCAGCTGCGAAAGACCTGCCTGCATGATGACCAGGTGGCCGACATATGGCGAACACTGACTGTTGTTCAGTGCTAGTAACCGATACTTTTGCCGAATCCAACGCTAGCGAGGCAGACGACAGCACTGCCGCCCAGGTATTCTGTAAAACGACACTTAAAACCCTGATCAACACCAAAACGGGGTCGAATGTACTTCAGTGATCGGGGTGGAGAGGTCCTTCAGATAAAACCCCGCTTTGCCCAATATTGATTGCGACATTCTGGTGCAATCTCGGGGAGGATACGATGCGGCAAATAATGGGATCGCACTGGGTCGACTACAATTTGAATGGGGTGGGTCTGTCCTAGCCCATTCTTCAAAGGCTGTTTGTAAGAATGTGACGTAATCCTGAAAATTGACATCGTTCAGGAACGAAGCCGAATGAGACTCGCCAATACGACCGCGGAATGAACTTCATTGATTGCGGCCAAAACGTCGTCACGTTGGGACGATGAAATCTCAGAAGATCGCGTGATCTCTAGGGAACCGGTGCTGTCTCCTTCCAGCACCTCCATTATATGTGATACCCTTTTGGGACATTCCATGTATCTAGATGGCAGCGCAATAAGGAACGATGTCTTCGTCTGGTGGCAATTAGAAAATATACGTTCGCTTGACAACACCGTCGAAATACTCAAACGGAGGGTCGTGCAGCCCGTGTTGGTCCGAGTACAAGATCTTAAACTTGGGGAGTTTGCAATTGGGGAAACCACATGTCATCGTACCGAACCTCTGATAACAAGGGTATTCCAGAGATCGGAAGTCGCCGAAAGCGAATCACCCCCTCAAGACATCATCATCCGTTCGCAGTGTCGCGGTATGTACTGGCCCTCGACCACGTCCACTTAATTGGTACGGCGACAACATAAATCCATCACCACATGGCAGCAGGGCTCCAGCTCCGCAAACCCTTCTGAACGAATAGTCGACGCGAGCAAGGGATCGCCTGTCACCATCACGACATTATACTCGCTCTCGGTGGAGGTGGCGCTTGCCAAAATCGCCCTCATGGCGCCGCTAATTGCTGTGCGCAAAAACAATGCACGACCGAATTTCGCCCAAGCCGATGGGAAGCATGGCTTCTACGAAATTCACAAATACGATCAATACTTATCTGACCAAATCTTCTGAGGCTCTCGCCAGCTTGACATGAGAATCTCTTCAAATCATTGTATTTCCCTTGCGTTAGAAACCCTCAGACGTGTTTCTTTAACGCCGATCGGCAAACTTTATATGAATGGGTCATATGTGACTTGAACTACGGTCCTCCCGATTGCACTAAATCGGAGTTTTACAATCAAAACGTTCAACTCGTATTCAGCAACCATTTTTGAATGCCGACTCCGCCCCGCCAAACAGGCGTTTATCGCAATGGGTCGTGCAACCGTCAACTCTCGACGCCTGGCTAAGGCGGGACAAGCGGATGATTTTCGTACGAGGTTGACCGCCGCCACAATCGCTGACGCCAACGGTGGTCCCGACCTATAGTTATTCACTAATCGTCGCCCTGCCTTGCACCCAGGTCATGGGTGGACTACACGAGGTGCACGTGGCGATGTTTTTTTTTGGGCCGATCCTGCCGACACGTGTACGTCGTCAGTAGGGTCGACATTGGCTCTATCGTACAATTTCGTATGTTGCCAACATTAATTTCAACTACGTACGAAAAAGGGTGCCGACTTCTGTGTCAGTTTCCGCTTCTGTCAGAACAGTCAGAGTCGCGGTTTGCGATAATCTCTGTAATTGCACGTCATGTTGCATATTCCGTTCAGCGCATGAAGCGGATGCCAGGAGGCGTGCAACGGTGCCGACTTTTCATCGATGAATGTAATATCGGGCAACTGCATATCATCTTGACAGTTTTCAAGTCGATGCAAGGACGCGGCGACGACTCAAACATATCGGGGCGGAAAACGGAAATTGACAGTGCTGTGAATGCTCCTTGTCCTCGCCTCAAAGGTTGTTGACACTTGCCCTCACCATCCGCAAGTCGCTCTTCAATCTGTGCGATTGATGCGAAACGGGGTCTGTCCCGATCTTGATTGAGGTTCATTTGGGCGAACGCACCGTTATCTTTGGCCGGCGTGATGCCGCTAAAGTGTGCCGGGCTTCGATTAACAAGTTCTGTAAGTGACTCTCAGATGCGAATGAAATTGCGACATGAAGGTGATTCTTCCCCGTCTGACAGGGGGCGTTTATCAATAGGAAGAGTGGTGATCGTCGCGTTCCGATTTGTGACCCATAAATGATTACCCTATTATTATAATAGTGTAATAGGGCAATAATGGCACATGATATCATAATAATGGATATAACTTACGGTGACAGTTTCGGTTGGCAAATGACGGCAAGATATCACGTGCTGTTGTCTGGTGAAGACTGTGAACTGAGAACTGATTCCACCAGTACCTGGTTGGTTGATCTACAGTACCCCTCGTAAAGGGTTACGGTATGCGCCACGGAGTCCGGAATCGTTCCAGACCAGGAATCATCACCAGAAATTCGATGGGTGTGAGTAAGAAACAAAAGGCCCAAAGGCGAGCCAACAAGGCCCAGGTTGAGGCTGTCCATGAGGAGCCCATCGTCGCCGCCGACGTCGACGTCTTCTCGGAGAGCGACGATGAACCTGTCCCGGATGTTGATACCGATAAATTGGTGACCGACACCACACCAGCACCTCAGAAAGGGGCAGTAATATATATCGGCCACATTCCCCGAGGTTTCTTCGAAGAAGAAATCAACGATTTCTTCAGTCAGTTTGGAGCTGTCGTAAATGTTCGATTATCCAGAAATCCCAAGGTTTGCACATCAACGCGCGTCGACCTATTTCCGTTAACCGGTTGTTTTCTACAGACGCAAAAGTCTCGGCATTACGCGTTTCTGGAATTTGAAGCTGCAGAAGTCGCGAGCATCGTGGCCAAGGCGATGAACGGCTACATGATGTTCGGCCGTTCATTGGTCTGCGAAGTCGTCCGCGACGACAAACTGCACGGCGACATGTTCAAGGGTTCCTGGTATCAAGGGCGGTATTACTCAAATGCGTATCGCCAGCCAGCCGCGCCAGTCATCTCGAGGACGAAAGAGTCACACGCGCGAAGGGTTCAGAACCTAATCGACAAGAGCAATCGTAAGCGCCAGAAACTCCAGCAAGCCGGTATCAGTTTCGACTTTGTCGGATTCCAAATTCCGGTGCAGAATGAAGGTTAATGTAATTACAAAAAAAAAAGGTTTTATTTTTCAGTGATCATCGCGTGAGTAAAGTGATGCAATAGTAAAGTGATGCAATAGACATTTGTCGCGCACGAGGACGCCAAAGATAGTCTCTTCTATCTGGGAATGACAGTAGCTCCGGAGCCGTTGATGGAACAGGGGGATCCTGGTCGAAGTTGCGGTGGATTCCGAACCAATCCAGGGGCGAATTTGCGAACAGTTTCGACCTTGTTTTGCGAAGGGTGTTATCCCCTCCCACGGTTTCGAATGTCATCAGCTTCTCTCCGCTGCTGAGAATGCGGGCGAGGACGCCAACAGTGCAGTTCATCACTGAACAAGGTCGATGCCCGATTACTCAATGGGTTGTTGTCCGTAATGCGCGGGGGCGGCACGGCATCAAATTGCGGAATGGCCAGAACCCGGATGGCGGGAGTGTGCAATAATTCGATGTCCTGGCGCCCCCACACGGATGTTGGGCACAACCTGTTGCTGCCGGTGCTAAACACAACACGTTGTCGGGGAAATTAACTGCACCGAGTTCAACAGTGTGTTGTGGCGATCGAAATAGCGCCACGGACTTGTCACATCGTCATCGCCGTTTGACCTCGTCTTGTCTGAAATATGTCGCAAACCATGAAACGGCGCCTGGATCTATCGGCGAATGGCGCGCAGACGCAGCGCCAGGCTGTTGTGAACCCGCTGAACGGCAGGCCGTTCTCAGCCCAATATATGAAGATATTGCAGACGCGGCGGACCCTTCCCGTATGGGAACAGCATCAGGAATTCCTCGATTACGTCAAAGCGAATCAGGTCATTTCCCAGCATTCCTATGTTCATGGTCGTTTCTGATTAGTGTCCCAGATATTAGTGTTGGTTGGTGAGACCGGCTCTGGAAAAACGACCCAAATCCCCCAGTTCCTCTTGCTGGATCCCTCAATTGTTCCTAGATGTATTGACGATCTCAGAATAATGTCAATTGATATCATTAACTGAACTCGTTTTGCTACATAGCAATGCAGATTGCCTGTACTCAGCCGCGTCGTGTTGCAGCGACCAATGTTGCCAGGCGTGTCGCTCAAGAACTTGACGTTGAGATTGGGCAGGAAGTCGGGTATTCCGTTCGTTTCGAAAACCTGGTCAGTAATTCGACTAGATTGAAATATATGACAGATGGTAAATCTTTGATGTCCGTCGGTTCTATGTTGTCAGTTTTCCGATTGTTTTCGTTCAGGTATGCTACTTCGTGAAGCGATGGCGGATCCATTATTGTCCCGTTACGGGGCTGTTATTCTTGACGAAGCCCATGAACGTACTGTATCGACTGATGTTCTCATGGGTCTCCTCAAAGAAGTACTCCTTAAGCGTCCCGATCTTAAGCTGATTGTCATGTCCGCCACCCTCGATGCTGGTACACCTCATATTCACATGATCTCTCGACCTGTCTTTTGATTTGATTTTTTTCAGGTAAATTTCAGGATTACTTTGACGGGGCACCATTAATGAAGGTCCCCGGCCGTTTGCACCCTGTCGAAATATTTTACACACCTGAGCCTGAAAGAGATTATCTGATTGCAGCTGTCAAGACCGTTATGCAGATTCACGTATGGGTTTTTTCTGGTTCGTTTGCGAATGATTCGCTGGTTAACGTAGATTGGTTTTAGGCTTGTGAACCTGCTGGGGATGTGCTACTCTTTCTGACAGGACAAGAGGAAATCGAAGCGGCTTGTAATCAAATCCAAGAAGAAGCTAAAAAGCTTGGTGCCGCCGTGGGACCAATCAAGGTGAACCAGCTATCAAAACCGATAGCGTATACTTTTTCAATTTTGATATTGTAGGTGGTGCCATTGTATTCCTCATTGTCTCCCGCTGATCAGCAAAAGATATTCGAATCCGCACCGGGGCCATCTGCTAGTGGTATGCCTGGACGCAAGGTTGTCGTTAGTACCAACATCGCTGAGACATCCCTCACTATCGACGGCATTGTGTATGTTGTGGATCCCGGATTCTCCAAGCAAAAAGTCTGGTTACTAATGCAGTTTCTGGAACCCACATTCTCATGCATTGCGCAGGTTTACAACCCGCGTGTTCGTGTAGAGTCGCTGTTGGTCACTCCGATTTCGCAAGCGTCGGCCCAGCAGAGAGCTGGTCGTGCTGGCCGAACCCAACCAGGAAAGGCGTTCAGACTGTATACCGAACAAGCGTTTCATAAGGATTTGCAAGCGCAAACGCACCCAGAGATATTGCGAAGCAATCTGAGCAGCGTCATATTGACCCTAAAAAAACTAGGTACTGGCGCGGTTCTAGATATATATTTTTTCATTTGTCTCACAAAAAGTGATCTATCAGGAATTGATGATTTGGTTCACTTCGATTTCATGGATCCTCCATCACCAGAAGTGTTGATGAGGGCATTAGAGCTCCTTAATTATCTTGGCGCCATTGATGACGAGGGTGAGCTTACCGATACCGGGGCGATGATGGCTGAGTTTCCTCTTGATCCCCAATTGTCAAAGGTATCAAACACATATACCGATCAAAACGCTTGTGTTAATCGTGCTCGTTTCTTCCCACAGGTCCTTATATCGAGTCCATTAAATGATTGTTCAAATGAAATTTTGACGATTGTTGCCATGCTATCAATTCCCAACGGTGAAGTCTCTGGCATCTACGTGAACTTTTTCTTACCGCAGTCCTTTAGTGTTCCTTCGTCCCAAGAATGCGCGATCTGAGGCCGACGAAGCCAAATCGGCATTTTCTCACGTCGACGGAGATCATTTGACTCTGTTGAATGTGTACCATTCGTTCATGTACGAAACCATATATGCTCGTTTGACCACACATAGACTTTTTTTGTCTTTGTTAATAGGGAGCAGGGAGAAGATCCAAATTGGTGCTACAAAAACTTCTTAAACAATCGTTCATTACGCTCTGCATCAAGCGTCAGATCGCAACTGCTTCAGATAATGACCCGGTTAGCTTTCCGCCGTTGCTTTCTTGGACATCTGAGAATGACACGTTTCTAGTTTGAATTTGCCTCTCGTATCGACCGAATTCTCCTCGAAAAGATATTACGACAACATTCGCAAATGTCTTGTGGAAGGATTTTTCTCCCAGGTTGCAATCATACGTCAGATCCAAGGAATTCTCTAAGTTCGCCTTAGGTCGCACATCTTCAACGATCTGGACACTACCTCACTGTTAAGGACAGCCAAGATGTTGGTCTTCACCCTTCGACTTGTCTTGACGAGAAACCCGAGTGTGTATCGTTGACGTTGAACCGATTTGCTGTATTTGATGCTCTGTTTTACTTAGATGGATTCTATACCATGAATTTGTGTTGACCAATAAGAATTATATCAGAACGCTGACGCGAATCAAAGGAGAATGGCTCATCGAAATCGCACCTCACTACTTTGATTTGAATAACTTTCCCAAAGGTGAGTGCAGGGAAAGTATACAGGCATTGTATCGCCGTCGGGAAGCCAGAACTCAAAAATAAACCCCCGCTATTGAATGTACTGAAACCTTTCTCATACTTATTCGAAGAGTTTATCATTGTTTACCACCAGTTCGCCATGCTGGATAGTCGGGAGTCGGTTCAAAACGGTGAATTGGTTCCGAAATTTCATCTTCATAAGGCTCAAGATACTGGTCAATTATCTCATTCGCCTCTGGTTGCAGGTCTTCACGAATCAGCCTCAGATCTTCCAAAACTGCCTGACCGTCGTTATTGCGTAACGCCTGGATAACAGCATTCCCAGGTACGTGATTTAGTGCCAGCTTAATAAATTTAAGCCCAAGCTCGGCGCAGTCGGCATCCTGAGTCCTGTAAAGACGAGAGTCGGATTCACGATAGCGAAACGTGTGAATCGAACCTCATTAATCCTAAAAACACATCTATGACTTGGCAATTCCAGACCCGCTCTGCAAACATCTCGATCCTTGCAAGGTTGTATAGCGCAAAGCCGCATTCTTTCTTGACATCAAATGGACCCGTCCTGAACAATGACACAATCTTCGGAAGCAGATTGTGTTCCATTACGGCCACAGCGTGTGAAGGAGCACCGCCGCTAATATTCGATATTGCCCACATCGCTTCCTTAACAATCGCAGGGTTCTCATCGCTGAGACATCGTCCTAAATGCGACAAAAACCCTTTTTGTTCAAGGAGTGCATCATTGAGTTCATCCGAGCCGCAAACAATGTTTCCAATGCAGCGCAAAGCAGCAAGATAACAATCTTTGACAGTACGTTCGTTATCCATATTGAAGGGAAGGCATAACGTTTGATACAAAATGGGACCCAGACCGAGCTCCAACAAAAATACTGAATGTTGCGAATCACCGGCCGTCAAGTATGTAAAAATCCATAGCAGTTCAGCCAGAATTTGAATCTGTCCCTTGTTTACAGTCTCCGAGGCCAGAGCGACAAGAGCTGAAGGCAATCGCGATTCGGTAATGCGTTTAAGCTCATCGGGATGATTATGGCCACGAATAAGATTGCACAATGACCACGCCGCAATCCTGGCCATGTCGACGGACTGAGATTCCTGCAAAACCGTCAAAATGATGTCGATAGCACCCAGTTCTCTAAGGCGGCGTCTTGTGCCAGGATTATCAGCTGCCAAATTAGCAATCGTCCAAGCTGCCGCTGTACTACCAGGTAAGCGGCTCACCAAGCGATGAAGGAGGATAGGAGCGAATTCAACAACGGAAATCGCATCATAACCATGGGCAAGGACGTTCAAGCACCATACAGCTTCTTCGCTAATCGCCGGGTCTTCGTTGTCGTTGGCGATAATTTTTGATAACGCAGGAATAACAGAAGGCGTAGGTTCTGCTTGTAGAATATGCCGTAATGATTTCAAAGCCGATAACCTGAAATCAGCGTTAAAATTCTATGAAAACACATGGAGAAAACCAAATGCAATACCGATGTTGTGGATGCTCCAACGCCGCTACACACATGGGAAGTGTGCATGGCTCCGTTCCAGCTTCATGTGGTATAGGCCGGGCCCGTTTCGCAGACACAATTAGCGCTCGAGCGTCTTTTCGCATGTCTTCAGACATCCGATTTCGCCGGGATCGGTCTCTTCCCGCCGAATCGAACGTCACATTTTTCAAACTGGTTCGGTGATTTGTCGCGTGATCAGTAATCATAATTGGTTGTGGCACGCGCGTTAAAAACTACTGGTAGGTACAACTGTACTGTGTACGTACAACAGTCCCATTGCCACTGTCAGGGGTCACTGCGGAACGTGCTCAAAGTGTGGACTGCGCTTGACTGCTGTCATGTGCCTCCAGGATACAGCACGTCTGTAGGGTCGGGGCATTTCGTAATCGGACATGGAAAGACCCTGGATCAAGGTGGCGGTGCTGTAGGCGCGGGATTCGCTGCATCGAATTCATAATAAGACTCACAATATATAGTTTATTTCTTATCGTCCAAGAGTGGCAAATATACTCGCACGTAATATGGGTGCAAGAATAGTACTTGCTTCGTACGATTGACCAATTGATTTAAAAATTGTACCAAAAAACGGCCTGAATCGCATCCGATTTTCTTCTGGGACATATAAATCGGATATGATTGTAGAGACAGTTCGTCTCATAACAATATCATCCAGTTCCTTAGCTGTGAAATGGTTGAGATTCGAATTGCAGAACCGACATCCATATACATACCTCGGGGCCCGCTGGAAAGAAGATTGACAAGCTTGTCGATACAATCAGTTTGGGCGACAATCCTCACAGCAAACGGTGCACCGCCTGTTGCCGACAAACGCGCAAATGCCTCCAGGGCGGCCAAAACTACATCATCATTTGATGGAAAACTAAGCAGCGCCACCAACAGGTGATAAACCTATCACGCGAGAGACGATAAATAAAGCATTAGTTGCCTACTTGAAAACGCTTACTTCAATATGCATTTGTGAAGCCAGTAAATTATGATTGACTGTGTTCAGGGTCAGAGTTCCCAGAAACTCTAACGCGCGAATAATCCCCTCCTCATCGTCCAAGTCTAGCAAACACTTATGCAGCCATCTAGACAAGCTTGTAAAGTTGAACTATGCACGCGTTGAAGAACCTTTTTGAAGACGAACAAAAAGCAGACCTTCGAGATATCCAAATATTGTCCGACGAGAAGAAGAGTATCTGCGGCAGTGTCGTCTAAACATCAAAACATCGTGGGTGAGGGTAATGCAAGTATAACAGGTACCGACACTTGAACGCTTCATCGAGCAAATCCGATGGACATGAATGGTGCTGTGCAATTCTCAATTGATTTGCAGCAATAAACGAGAGATTTTTGATAATAACGAGCAGGGCGGGAGTTATGTTGGGGAAGGTTATCGCATGATTGTTGACTTGATTGTCTGAAGCCAGTTGTGACAAACTTGTTCGTGATGATCGGCTGTCCAAGCAGGATAGGTCAATAACGAGTAATTGCCGCTCTAAGAGCGCGACAAGAATCTCAAGCTGTATCCAGAATCAGAGCTTTTATGTAAACGGTCGATATTGTTTACCAGGGCAGGGTTCTCATTGAATAAGACAGGGCGATTCTGGTTATACGAAATAAAAAGTAACTGATTCAGTGCCCATAGAACGCATGGTCGATGGCGAGAGCGCAAGGAAAACAATATTGCAGTCATACCTGAATCAAATTAACTGAAGATCTATTGTGGAAGATGTTTTACCTGGCTGTCTATAATAATTGTTGGAAAAATTTGACGGCGAAAAATTAGCGATTGGCAATGACGTAAGCGGATCTACAGGTGATGACGAAACTTCAGGAATATCTACAGTCTAAAAAGCAATTGATGTAGGACACGGAAAGGACGGCAAAAGCGAACCTGTCCATGTTGATATTGAAGCTCCATTGAAAGTAAAAAGCGAAAATAAGCAGTCTGGAGAACTACAATTGCGCCTTTGTCGGTAGCCGTGGCGGCATCGTCGAGGCCTTGACGAGAAACTATTGTATCCCAGAGTTGACGCTCACAAACGAGTTCAAACCCGCCTAATGAAACTACGGAACGAAATAGACAAAAAAGATCTGCACGTGGATTAACGATAATACAAATTTGGAGATACATGCTTACCGATTTTTTGCTTAGCGAAACTAGGAATTGCGCTAGGAATATGATCTGATGAAAATGCGGTCCAAGCGTTTTGGAAATTACGAGTTTGCTCTGTCTCGTTCGTACCAAAGCAAAACAAATGCCGGTCAAACTTCTGTGGCCGCACACCGAGCACCGACATCATCTGTTTGGAATCTTTGGTATTCGAAAGCCAAGTAGTAATACCTAAATTTAATGTTAACAGCAAATCATATCATGTTTGGTATTTAAATCTGGTTACTGCTCGAGTAAACTAAAGATTCTCGAAGCTGGCCCCTGATGATATCGCTAACCAGAGTGCACTCAATGCGAGCTTGAGAGGTCAGATCCTCTTCTTTCCATTGAACTTGGAGAATTTTTACTAAATCCGCGATCTATCAGCAAAACTGAATTTCATCGAGAGGGCGCAAGCAAAGTGAAAAGATACCTTTGCTTGAGGGTTTTGTTTCTGCAATTGAGGAAGTTTTCGTTGGCGATAAATCAAAAACGGAGTCGGGGCATACTTTCGAAGCAGTCCTACGACAGAACACTCACGTTCAGAACAGTGTACGTATTAAATACTAAATTCGTACTGGATACGCCCAGGCCATGGTCATGGACTTCCCCGTCTTCTTCCATCAGGTTCGGTGACGCGGATCAGAGCGCCGTGATGATCAGTTTGGTTAAATCACGGCACGGACCTTGGTGCCCGGCTGCCCGCCGACTTCTCTCAGCTCTGGTACAATGTTCATATTTGCACAATATCCACAAATCTGACGTGTTCGCACATGATTGTGTTGACATATATCTACCGCTCTATGAACTAACGTGTTCGCTTGTCATGTAATGCAAGTACGGGGGCCCTGTGTCAAATAATCCTCATAGCCCCAAACTCGACCCCAACCAAAGTGCAGGGGGAGGCCCCTTCGCCCCCTCCATATATTTCACTATCATAGACAAAGTCACTCGTGCGCCCACCTAGATAATGCATTATGACTTCTGACCGTTCTTCGACGGATCCAGCGGATCGCAGCGGAGGTGAAGATGAAGGCGTTGAACAAGCGGCGGACGAACTCAGTTCTCCAAGGCTGTGCTTGCTTCATGAATGGGTCGATAGTGAAGGGGAGGTTCGACAGATGTTTTTATTTATTGGCTGACATTGACTAATTACTCCATGTGCATAGTATCTTGCTGGCCTTGATTTTTTGATTGAGCGCGTAGCTTTTCCGGTACTTGAACGGATTTGCAATGTACCGACTTCTTCAGATCTTCTTCCAGGAATTCCCTCGTTTATGTCTTCAATTAAACTCTTAAGGAACTTCCATTCCAACTTCTTACATCAATTACAAGAAATTAAGAATTCGTGGTTGGAAGTTAGTTCAAAAATTGGAGATGTAGTTGCTGATAATATCGGTATGGTTCGGGTGCTATTACGCCCTTATGCATGCGGGTATGGCATCGTCGTTGCCGCCATTGAACGGTGTACTGATAGTAATGCGATTGGCGTCCCTCCTGCACTCAAATCAGCTGATTTGTCAGCGAAAACTCGGCAAATTCTTACATCACCGCTTTGCCGACTGCCGTACTACGAAATGATGCTGAAAGGGCTACTTTCTCGTACAGCCCCTGATCATAGCGATCATGGACCATTATCAAGAGCCTTAAAACTTGTGGACAGTGCGACATCGCACATACTACAATCTGTGGAGCATTGTCGTCAACGCCAGCAGATATGTTCTCTTAATCATCTTCTTGGAATTGATCTTTCACACAACACAACAAGGATGGCGTTATTACATGGTGACCTCATATGCAGCTATAAAGATCGCATCACTGCTGACTATGATCACACGCGTCACACTTCCAATCTCATGAAATTGCTTTCCGGCAAACGCCGACCTTTCCTATCAAAAGAACTTTGTGATTATCCAATATTTGCAACGCTCTTCACAGATGTTTTGATATTATCTCGGTCGGACCCTTTTAGCCACACATCGCTTCTCGTGTTTGATGTATTGGAGCTTTATTTTTGTTCTATTCAAGTTATTACTGTCAACAGACTCAAATGTATCGAGATTCTCTGTCCCGATGGACGACTATACCGTTTATCAAGTTCACAACCTGCTGAATCCAACCGATGGGCTCAGGCCGTCGAGCAGGCGCAAAAGTTGGCAGTTGAAGCAAGTTATAACAGCGACATGCCTGAAATGTGGGTCTTGTACCGCGGCGAGCAATGCCGCCTACAGTTTTATCAACGGCAAATTATTATTTCATCGGCTACCGGTAGTCGTGGTGACAAAGCTCGAATACCTATCGTTTCGTCTCGAATGTATGGTGAATCAGAAGATGACGTAAAAATTCAGTTCTGGTCTCCCAACGTACATGTTGTGCTTTCTGCAAGTTCCCCTTTTGAAGGGCATCGCATCCGCAAATTGTTCAAATTGGAGCAAAAACGTGGATTCTCAATATCGCATGCGAAACCTTGTCCTTCGTGCTCGAAATCTGTTAGCCGAATTGTTCAATTCCCCAGTTATTCTTCGTGTTCATGGTGCCAAGTACAGCTCTGTTGCGCTCCATGTCTCAGCGCGGCCACGCTTCTAAGCGATAAAGTCGATGGTCGAGCAGTTGTCTGCAGAAATTGTCAGTTGGCTCATTTTCGGGGCGTACTCGGCAGTGAAAGCCCTGACGATAGCCAAAGTACAAACGACGACGATTGGGCTCCGATCACTCTTCCCAAAGGAGAACTTGGCAGTAGTGAGGCACGCCGAATGAGGCATAGTAGAAAACTGGGTTTAACTAGGCTTGTCGATTTCGATAGCAAGTCAACCTGTCGAGTGCCTCGTCTGGAACCGCCAACACATTTATCTGCCCCATTAATGCAATTGAGACATATTCTATTGAAGCCTCCAAATAAGAAAGCCGGTTCTGAGAATGTTCCTCCAAGAGTTCAATGCTCCTCGTGTTATGAATTTAGGGTCGACAGTGTTAACAATCGGTTCTGCGGTCTTTGTGGTAATTCAGAGACCATTGTGTGCCCACGCGTTGCCTTCCTTTACGATTTTCTTCACAATGGGAAGCAAGCTAACAAATTGCAGTTGGAACTGTTCGAGGTCTACTTCGGTTCGTTGTTTGATGACGTCAATCAACCTAGTTTCAATAGTGATTGTGTTTACCGTCCACCAAATATGCCTATCACGAGGCAACATCTAGATGCCCTTTTATCTGATTCCACCAAACTACATGAATCTCCTTTTTCATTGCAGGGACGTCTGACTGGCAACGGCGAATTTCGACTTCCCATAGGCAGAGGAGCCATCTCTCCTGCTATCGCTGAGTTTTGTGTAACCTTCAGGCTTTTGATAGAAGTTCAAATGCTCATGATCAGTGAGCTGGAAGATCGCTTGACCAAATGGACATTACGAAGTACTTTACATACATGGATACTCCGGTTTTTTCCAACTCTTTTGAGCTGTTCTCGCCTATTCATCCGCTCATATTACGATTCGTTGGAGCAGGTATCAGCTCGACCTTGGCAGAAAAAATTTAATTGGCAGCGTCTCCTATTTGGTATTTCATTAAGCGCCTTCGATCTGTGCATGATGCCTCTCCAGCGAATCCGAGCATATCATCAGCTGCTATTCCGAGAGGTGACAGTAGAATCTGATCCATCGTATGATCTATTGCAGCAATTCAGTGGGGGAATTGCACTGTTAATCAATCGTGTCCGGGATCGGAGTGTTGTTTTGCGATGTGCCAGAATTCTTTTTTTGCCGCCAAGTCTGATGTCAAAGCAAAAGCTAATGTTTCAGACGATTGTCCAAACCTCAGTCGGAAGCACGCCATCATCGTAAGTTTTCGTCCTGATAATATCGGTCTGTTTTAATTGTACAAACAGTGAACGATTGTTGATCCTAACCACCGACCTTTGTATTCTGGTGCTGGAGAAAGGTGACGGGAAACCAGAAATTTATCGGTCTTCGCGAACAAACATCAGTTTTACCAATGAGACTGTTGAACTTGGCAACTCGGGTCTGTTTGTGACATGTATACGATCAACTTTTGACGGGCACAGGGACATCAATATTTTCTCCTCGACCCATTCAGAATCGACCTCTTTGATGCAGTCTCTCTTGAACTGGAAAGATGACCCCACCGTGGAAGGCGATGTATTTTCCTGTTTACATTCTTCGAATTCGGCAAAAGAAGTGATGCTCAATTCCCCACTGCCATCATCATCAGCAAAACTTCTTTCTCGACTCTCATTCTCGCAACTCTCAGAACAACCTTCCGGTTCCTTACAACGGCAATGCTTAACTTGCGGTAGAATATACTCGCTTGCATTCTGTACGAATTGCGGGGCCAGAACCCGATTGATCGATATTGACCAAAAATGCGACAAACGAACATTCAAAAGGTATTGATTGACCATTGCTTAAAAATAAATCTACTATAATTGTATTAATTGTACAGTTTTCGCTTGATCAATAGTTTGCCACGTGTTTGATGGCTTCGAAGCATTTCAGCACGTCTGGCAAGTAAAACTTCTCGAACGACAAAGGGAAAGGCGTATCATACCCGCATACCCTAGTTATAGGTGCCTCCAACTGAAGAAAACATCTTTGTTGAATAGTTGCAGCTACCTCTGAGGCAAATCCGCTCGTTATTGGTGCCTCATGGCTTATGACGCATCTTCCCGTTTTTTCAACCGACTTTTGGACAGTGTCGACGTCCCATGGCAATAATGTCTGTAGGTCAATCAATTCACACGAAATCTGCTCTTCTTCAGCTTTTGCACATGCTGCAGTTAGAACGCGCATTTGTGCGCCGTACCCGACAACGGTGACATGATCACCCGGCCTTACGACTTCTGCTTTCCCAAGCGGTAGAGTATAGTCTCCGGTAGGGACATCGTCAACTGCTGCCCGATAAAGAGCCTTAGGTTCAAAAAAAATTACAGGATTAGGATCACGTATCGATGCCAATAGCAGGCCTTTAGCTTGCTTGGGTCCTCTTGGAATGACGACTTTCAAACCAGGGGTATGTGTGAAATATGCTTCAGGGGATTGCGAATGGTAGACACCACCATGACCAACAGCACCGTATGGAGCTCTGATGGTTAGTTTCCCGCAATTGAACTCATTACCAGACCTATACCGGTATTTGGCAGCTTCGTTCACAATCTAAGATATGAATGAGTCCTCAAAACATATAGGTCATATTAGGCAGTACCGCACCTGATCGAATGCCGGGAATATGTAATCGGCAAACTGCATTTCAGCGATGGCTGTATGCCCATTTGAGGCAATCCCAATCGCAAACCCGGCAATTCCTTGCTCGCTTAATGGAGTGTTGAAAACACGATCGCCCCCGAACTTCTCCCTAATCCAGAATCAAATAACAGCTGCTGTTTTGATGGACAATAATCTCATACTGCAGACCCATAGAGCATCGGAAGACCCCGCCAAAAGCGACATCCTCTCCGAAGAGCACCGCCGTCTCATCCGTTTCCAAAGCGATCCTCATCGCGTCGTTGACCGCCCCGAATAAGTTCATGGAACTACTAGCAGCAGTGCCCATGGTTCGTGTCCCATATTTAGCCCAAGGAAGTCCTACCCAGCGATGAATCATGTTGATTTGCGATAATGTGCTTAGCCGATATGTCGATGGACCTTAACGTAAAGT
This sequence comes from Spongospora subterranea, assembly GCA_900404475.1. Lineage (NCBI taxonomy): Eukaryota > Endomyxa > Phytomyxea > Plasmodiophorida > Plasmodiophoridae > Spongospora > Spongospora subterranea. The sequence continues at coordinate 10,818 of OUQQ01000207.1, read as the reverse complement.
GCCAACATGCGCAACCGCCCCACCAGTTGCTCGACAGTCATACAATACCCTGTACATGTGTCGGTTGGCTGCTCTCGTCAGCCATCGACCTGGCTCAACCATGAGAATCGTCATCGCTTACTGCACGTCTTACTGCAACTGGAGACATCTCCGCCTCCCACAATTCGGTGTTGGTCCGAGCTAGTTGGGTGTTATCGTAATTCGCATGACCGTTGATGTTCACTCAATATACAATTCGAATCGGAATTGCGAGTATGGGTCGTTTACGTGCATCGAAATATATTGATAGGCACGAACCTGCCTCGTGGAATATTGCTACGTATATAACTATTTGGAATGCGACGGTCCCGGATTCTCAAGTCCGACGTATTTTACCGCGACCTGTAAAAATGCCATCCAGTAAACACCATGGGAAAATGGAGTCAAAGAACTCTAGACAATTTCGTGAAAAACACTGAAAACGAGACATTTGAAGAAGCAGTCGCTTCCCTTTTTCCAAATCGTTTTCCATTTCGGATTCTGATTGACGGAGCGGGGGGGCAATTCTCCGGATGGGACAGTGCCCGACATGGCGGGCCTGGCGCCACCGGCACCACGTGTCAGCCAGTCGCCAGTCGGTCTCGGCCCTATCGACACCGTTTTCTGGCAATAGTTGCCCAGAGATAGTACTGTATATGGATGGCAGATCATGGCCACCCATCTTGGACGACACAGATTCGCTCGCTATTGGCACAGAAAAATCGGCTGAGTCAGAGTGAGTCTCGTGGATTATCATTCTCTGATTTTGCCGAGTAGGAGATTGGCAAATGTTGTCGCTGTATATTACCCTTGAAGTCTGGACAATTGCAATCAATATGTCCACTGAGAAATCGTACATTTATCAGATGTTCTTTGGCGGATTTTCGCCAATTAGCGCAGCGTGTTAGGGCAGTTGTTCACACGATTCGCTAGTCACCGACTCTGTGCGGTTCTAGGTGTTTTAATATTCCTGGCTCTGTTGGCGTCGTCGAATGTCCTGTACGTGACCATATGGCTTCAAGACCCTGGGTACGTGATTGTTTTACTGCTCAAAGAGCAACTTCCTCCGCGAAAATCTGACGCGCTTCCGACCGTCAAACGTAAGCTGTCGACACCGGTGGTTTCAGCGAACTGACATCGCAAATTGCAGAAACCGGTGATGATCAAGCAGCACCGATCATGACCGAGACCGCTGGTCTGCTCAAACGGAATTCAGTCCCCAATGACCAGGTATCCATTACTGTTGAAACCGTGGACAATTTCAGAAACGCGATTGAGAACGATTCCCAATATTGTTTTCTTTGCGATCATACTACCGTAAGTTCCGCAAAACCGTTGGATCATCACGTTCCAGTAATTCTGCTGTTGCAGCCGCCAAGATCGCACCATTGCCGGCAATGCGATCGGTGCGTCGCCAAATACGATCATCATTGCCCGTTTCTTAATGCATGCATTGGCGCCCGAACCCATCATTTATTCGTCATGTACTGCTTCACACAAAGTATGGTGATGCTTTGTGCAGCCATAAGTGTCAGAATATCGTCCTTAAACGGTAAATATCCTCTTCTCATCGTCGTTGCTTCCTCATAGTCGTATGAAAGTATGGACTTCTTCGGGTCGGCACCGTCCGTTGACCTGGATTCGTCTTTTTTAATGTGGAATTGCTTATATTTGCTGACGACCTTCATGACGTCGTTTCTGTTCATCGTATCGTTTTGTCTCTGGATTGGCCATATGACGTTAACGATGAAGAACCGAACGACCTGGGAATGCATTGTCACAAATCGGGTTTACAGTCAACGTATGCACTCTCAGGCCTCCCAACGATCCCGATTCGTATTGCCGGCCAAATACGACCAAGGAATCATTGCCAATATGCTGGAGGACTGTTCCAGGACGCCCAGATCTGTACGTTGTTTGGCCCTTAGCTAAGATTATCTGTCCAATGATCGCGGGTTCAACAGGAGTTTCTATACGCCACGAGGCGGTTGAGGCACAACACAACCTGGGGCGATACTGACGACGTCGAAATAGACGTATTCGATTCCGATCTAGACAATGTTCAACAAGTTATCCAATCAGAAATCGACGTTATATAAATATCCAACTACTCATAAACGCGTCTCCAAAATTTATTGAACGGATATCGTCTTACTGCTTTTATCACCACCACTTTTTACGTTTCTGATTGAATGAATGTCAAAGTTATCGCCATGAAATATTCTACAGACGTTGCCGAATTTGATATATCCACATTTTCAGACGACCCCTGGGGTCTACGGCAAGGAATTGTGAGCCAGGCCGGATGGGAACACTGGTGCAGAGATTCAGGAGGAGCGATGCCCCGTCGGGAAACCGGTTCTACCAGTCATGCGAACAACGCGGTGGCTGCTGATGAAGTGGGGGGGGGGGGGTCATCATGACATGCACTTGTATTCCCGTCTGACTGTGGATGACGTGACGGCATTATCTTTAATCGATCGGTAAAGCGACGGTGAAGGGGCAGGGAGAAGGTGTGGGAAAAAACAGATCATCAACAAAGATCCAGGGGCCATATCGACCACCCTTTCACACCGAAATCTTAACCAGCCAGCCCCACCATGTCCATCGATGACGCTCTGTTGGCCAGGCTGACGTCGGCCGCCGAGCAGGGCTCGTCGGGCCAGATCGCCGCCGCCATACTCGACCTCTGCCGAGCCGCCGTTCGATCCAGCCAAGACGATCTGCTGAACGCATCGTCTTTCAAAACCATTGTAGAATCGGGTTCCAATTAGCGTTCGATGTAAAAATTCTCAACGTTTTTTAGATCGAGGAACCCAATGTTCAGTCCATATTTTGCGACATCATTTCTGTAATTTGGTGTGAAATCGACGGAAAGGGAGAAAGTGCTGTTTTCGTTGGTTTCGTTAAAGCGCTGGCATCGCATTCAATGCTTCCCACGGCTTTGCTTCGCGTTCGCCTAGAACATAATCTTCTGGAAAAAGCCGAAATTATACCGTCATCGGAACAAGGGAGAAGAAACGACATTGTCTGGAGAACCAAAAAATTATATACGCAAACAAAATATAATTTATGCCGAGAAGAGACTGAAGGATATAGTAAATTAGTGGTTGAGTTGCATAGGTCCAGGACGACGTCTTTGCAGTTTTCGCATTTCAAATATCGCATCACAAGCTTAATCGGTTATTTCGATCTTGACCCTAACCGAGTCGCTGATCTTATTCTACACGTCCTGTTTATGTTGGGTACCAGCCACGCTCAATTTTTCGGGATTGCTGTTTGCTAACGCGGGTCTTGCCGATAGGATCGGATGAGGTAGATGTCCACCAATCAAGGGGAATGCTGTATCGTCTGCTTCTACAGATGGTGTCACCCGGACCCACTCTAACCGCCCTCATTGGCGAGAAGTTTCGAAGGAATCCGGCCACTATCACATCGAGTATGTACGCGGTTGCCGTCGAGCTAATTCAGAGACAGGTTTGTGCATAGTTGTTTGGTCGAGGAAAACATCGTCACATCTCTGTCATAGGCCATTTACCATATTGACCTCTTTTCCGGATACTTATTACCAAATTCTATGGATGATCTTGATGCCATCCGTATTCAGATTGAGGATGAGATTCGAAACGCTATTGAGGCCTTCACGTATGTTAATTTGAACGCTGACAAAAAGGGGGATCCTCAAGATAAGGTAGTGGGAATTTGCAATAGCTGATTGCACGTATAACAAAATTACTGTAGCCTTACACAATGCCTGTGTTTCCAACTTGGCAAGGCCCGTGTCAGAAGCTCGATTTAGTTGCGGCATTGTTTGAGCAAAACGAAGGCCATGCAGTGCATGCTGCATGGGATTTGTTGAAAGCTTCATCAGGTGTCCAACCTGCCCGTTATGATCCGGTATGCGCCGGACTGGCTCGACATTTGGAATTGGAATTGGAGCCGTATTACTCGACGCTAAAACAATTTGGTATCCTTCGCTCCAACCCTGAGGATTGTATAATGCAAATCGGTAATTATCATAGAATAACAAATCCCAGTCTATCGCGGTATTGAGTTACAGTTTTCAGATTTTGTAGACGCTATTCCAATGATATGGAAATATTTATCTTATATTGGACCACATCTTCGCAATCACGTAGTGGTTTTCGCCAAGGTCTGTCGAGTAATTACTCGCTATGTGCAAGACCTACGCCTGGTAAGCTGTCTGCTCGGCGATGTAGGATGAGGATCACATGCATTAACGTTGGGCTCAGGTCGACACTAAAGTAAATTGCGAATCGCATCCGGTCCTTAATCTGATATTGTGCCACTCCATTCTCCCCGCGTATTCTCTTATGCCGGGGACGACGGGGAACGCTTCTGAACTGCACCAATTGCTCCAACAACTCCAATATCAGTATCGGTATTCCTTATATCATGCCTGGAAAAATAGCATATACCTTTCCCCGGCTTATCCAGAGTTGACGCTGGTTCTACGTTATGCCGAAAGACATACAAAATATTTTCGCAAACGGATTAATGCTGGAAAAATTAAAGAAGTTGGGCGACAACTCACCAGATTTTCACACCAAAATCCGCTGGTGGTAATGCAGCTCGTCATTGAGCAAATTCAATCATTTGACAACCTGAGCGCTCCCGCAATTGATTCATTTAAGTATCTTACTGCACTGTCCCACGACACAATTCCGTACACCTTGCTTCACGATCTTTGCCTCTCTCGGGACAAACTTTCAAGTGACGGATTAACGCCCGCGTCATGGTTTAGCTCAATTTGTACATTTGCCGGTTTATTAGCTCGACGGTATCCCAATATCGTTCAGCTGCAGCCCCTTGTTGAATATGTTGCCAAGCAATTAAAAGCGGGATCCAGTCCGGTTGATCTTACTCTTCTAAGGGAGCTGATTACTAACATGTCTTCCGTGGTCATCATTGAAGAAATGAGTGGAGCCCAAATTTTTGCGCAAGGCGGATCTCGTACCCTCAAAGATGCTTTGATTGAGTCACAACAACCTAGAACTAAGATCAAGCGCAATCCTCCATTCCTTTTATCAGCGTTACAGGTTACATCATCAGTTTTTGTTCCGATATTGGTTTTCTCAGCGTGCTTGATAGGATTCTTCTTTACTTGCTCCGCTCTATATTTTAATGGGCCAACAAGCAGAACAGTTGACTGCGCTTATCCAGTCACCGATGGGAAAACAATCTTCTCAACTTCGGTCGCTTGGGCATCAGTTAGATCAGGTTCGAGAAGTAATGCTTTATTACAAGGAATTCCTAGATGTACATCTTGTACCCTTGAAGACGTATGCCAATTCAGTTCCCTCATTATATGAATTGGTTCATCAGTATCATCTTTCGTCAGAAATGGCTTTTAGTCTTGTTCGTCCTGTTCTGCATGTTCCCAGAATTGCCGCCCCGCCAACTGACGAGCATAGTGAAGAAGGGCCGGTGACTCTTGCAAGTTGTTGCCGTCGCCTGCTGCCAGCATCTGTCTGGCGGTCAATATCTCCATCGCTGTTTGCCATGTTTTGGTCGCTATCGCTGTACGATATTTGCGTCCCACAAGACCAGTACGACGATCAGTCGCGACGAATTGAGGCTAAAATCGTGCAGTTGGGCAAATCGCCAAATCTTGAAGCTCCTACTGCCACAGGGGACGCGCGAAAAGTCCAAAAAGAGCGAGACCGTCTTAAACGAATCCAAGAGCGCCTGCAGAAAGATCTTGCCGAACAGAAGCTTAATCATGCCTCTGTTATGAGCAAAATTTCCTCCGAGGCGTCGTCGTGGTTAAGTGACTGTGCTGACAGGACTACAACTACAATTCTGTTTTTACAACATTGCGTTCTTCCTCGCGTTGCAAGCTCTGCCCCAGACGCTCTATATGCCGCCAAATTCACCCGTTTGATGCACGATCAAAATACCGCTGGATTTTCTACAATCAAGTTTTATAACGAAATCGTTCGCTTAGTTATCCCAGTTCTGTCCAGTACTACGTCAAACGAATCATCCCGATTTGGCCGCTTTTGCTGTGAAGTGTTGCAATATCTAAATGAATGGCGATCATCATGTTCCTCGGATAGTCCTGCCACATCGTTGATGCCAACCCTATATGGATGGTCTAGTGATTTAACTGCGGTCTCATGTTCCGTCATTATTTCAGTTCAAGTCTTCACTCAATTCTATCAAAAATGGAATGACCGTATCGCCAAATCTCTCTGTCGGCTTTTCAAATCTGCTGATCCTCATTTAGTCCAGAACGCGCTTCTTTTTCTAACCGCTATCTCTGAGCAATATCCTCGATATCTCTCTCATGGTCAGCGCCTTTTAGCGTCAGTAGCGCAGCTGATGGAACTACAGAAGCCAGGGTCATCTTTGCGAATACTGTCACAAGGCGTCCACGCTCAACTAGAGCGTCGCAAGTCCGACTGGACTGAGGAGTTGGAAGTCAAACCGAGCATTCCAAATCCAGTTGTTTCTATTGCCAGCGATGCCGCTGTGGCGCCACCTCTTGAACCGCCAGTTCATGAAGAATCGCCACCACCTGCTCATCGACCGCGTCATTCTAGGACCAGATCTCCTGTTGAACATAATCGTCGCGGTTCCGGTTCTAGCTTGCCGTCTGCTTCTAAGGTGTCGTCCTCTACAGGCCATTCCTCCAACGTTGAAGGAGATGTACACAAACGGCGAAGGTTGGTGAATAGTTTATTTGGAGTTTACCACTGTTAAACATCGTTGGTGCAGGGTTGAACGTGAGTCTGGCGATAAATTTGCTCATCAAGACCAACAAGTGAGTCGGTTATGTTTGCCGCACCTTCTATTAAACTTACCGTAAACAGAATTCCTCGTATCGGTCTGAGGCATCCTCGCGGTTGGACTCCAGCAGAGACAATTATCATGATCGGACAGAATATCAAAGTCGTGGAATGGTATCTGATCGGATCTTGGAATCGAGCAGGTCCAATTCTGACAGGAAATCTGGGTCGGGCGACCGGGGAGGTGACGGTCGGAACACATCGGATCGGGCTACAGATTCTAGTCGACAGTCTGATCGTAACAACGACTCCAATCGGAACGCTGATCGGTTCATGGAATCCAGGTCGGAAAGGGGATTTGATCGAGCATTATCAGATCGTGTTGCTGACTCAAGCCGCTCTGAGCGACCGATACCGGATCGGGGAGCGGATATTGGTCGTCCTGATCGAAACATCGAATCAAGCAGGACAGAGCGAAATTCGGAGTCAAGCCGAACTGGAGGGTCTGACCGCCGACGATCTGAACGAGAATTATCAACTCAACGTCGCCGTAGGCAATAGTACAGTGTATTTTGTAAAAACTTATATCCATCCATGGTTATTCTTTCGCGTTGTACTAATTCTGTTGTTGTACATTCCCAATGGACTTTTTACCCCCAAGGAGCTAATGAAACGTTAGGATGCCTTTATAAGAGGACAATCTCCCTTACCGTAAAGGTTTGGAATGTTTAGGATTATGTCGTATCAGATACGTGGCTAAAGATAAAAGCGGATTATGGCACCCTGATGTTGATTGCGTTTGGGAGATAACCTCTGTGAGACCTTCCGCCAATATTGGGCCTAATACTTCCAGCATCTGAGATAGATCATTGCTACCCTCTGTGCATCGTTGCAGTTGTCCTCCCAGTTCCTTGACGTATTCGGGTAGATCCATTGCTCAATTCTATTATCGAAGTACCCAACTCGATCGTCGTAGTTGTTACGAAGAACATCTAGGTAAAATACCAGAAAAAAAAAACAGCGAAAGTTAGTTGACTTCGCGTTTCGAACAGTTTCAAAAAGCAATAAAATACAAGCAGAATTGGTTCTCAGTGAACTACCTAAGCTGTCCCATGACTATCAAAGTGCACACTACAGACAGCAGTCTGGGGATAAATACATGCATAAATATATTGTGATTAAAAAAATATCAGTATAGAGGAGGCTGAGTGTACAATCTTATTCCCTTTTCGCCCATCAAAGTTACCAACTCCAGCAAATCATTGTTGGAAAATGGCCTCAAGCTTTCAGTCGAAGCTAGCAAAATAGACCGAATACCTTCGATCCAAACTAGCCGCGACCATGGGCACTGGGCGATTGCCCGATATAAGATTTTCTTAGCTGCCACTAGATCTCCCCGCGATAGCTCAAACGCGATATCTGAATTGACGACAATACTCAGTCACATAACAAACATATGGCAATAGACCACTGACAGATGCGCCAGAGCAACGCCATACCGCGACCTTGTCCGGCCAACCTGAAGAGACAAAATAAGGTTTGAGTTTCAAACCTCGAAGATGCATCAGTACCCTTGCTCTAACAGTCGATGAACCCGAGTTGTTGTGGCTGGTGTGGGGTGTCCGATCTCGAACATGACTGCATACAGGAATGGGCGAACTGGTGCATCGTACAAGCCACTCCCTTTCAAGCGGGATAAACAACTGTCAAAGACGCTGCGAACAGCCCCTGTCAATTTAAACGAATCCATGGCGACTTGCCAAATAGATTGCGAAAGAGGACAGCTCTCAAGAGCTTGCTCCAATATTGACCGCCAAAGCCGGGGCGGACACGAAGGATTGGAGGCGACATGCATTTGCATTAGCCTGACGATAACGAGCCAGCAGTAATCAAGCTGAGGGCCAGACGAAGGTAGGATAGGCTTTAAGACATTACCAATCCACGAGACAACATCCGAAATATCAGAACACAGGTATTCGAGATGCAGAGTTGAAAGCGAGAGACATAAGCCAGGACACGCAGGGAACAGTGACGACGATGGTCGCACCCACCAGCTGGCATCTTCACTAAGGGACGTCATCATATTGGAAAGCTTCTTGCGAGCTCTGGTCATCTGCAATGGGGAGATATCGGACGACGGAAGGGTGCCTTCTGCACAATATACAAGGAAATGGCGAATATCGAGCTTATTCTGAATCCCATCACATATTGCCATCCATAATAGACAATAAAGCTGCTTGTTTTGATCACTAGGAAGGGATGCGACTATCGACTTGTATACGTTAGACGATACGACGAAATTTCCAAGTCGGGATTGAATCGTTGAAAACGCATAACATAATTCTAAACTTGATCGATCCAGCTTTAGCATCTGTTTTGCGGATTTAGCTGCATTTTTCAATCCATTGCAATGACATTCAATTATAAGCCTTGTCATCTGAAGGGTTTTTTGCACGTTAACCTCATGTGAGAACCGTTGCGTGACTTTGTCGATCATTGCCAGAGCGAAACTAGTTGCATTAGGACACGGAGGATCTTCCGAGAACTGTTTTGGCAAAAACCCAGGGAAATTTCTAGGACCAGAAAGTGGATGCTCTGCAGGTGTGAATAAGGACGAAAATAGTGATAACCGGAAACTTGAACTGTCGTCGTTGGGAGAAACAATTCGAAACCTTGAGAGACAAAAATCAGGAAGACCAGCAGAACACAATAATTCATCGACTAAATGTATGCTGTATGACGTCGGATTACAATCGAAAAGAGTGATTCGAATATCGTCGAAAACAACGATACGGTCAAGTAGGGAATCGTCATCGACCTCGACCTTTCTCACAGGTAGCCATGTATTGTACGACTCTTGAGCTTCGGCATTGAACCAGTTATCGAATCCATGAGCGGATGGAGGTCGAACCGATGCGGTGTCTCCGCCATGTTCTGTATATTCTTGATCCTGATTCTCATACCAAACAGCCCACGTTGGAGCACCGAGTTCTCCTATTCTAGGAACTTCACTTTCCCAGAATCGCTCAAACTCATTGAGACGACCCTCGAATGACAGATTGATAAGAGACTTGGGACAGAAAATATTAAACTCAATAGCGGCTTGACAAATTGCAATGGAGCGCTCAACAAAACCAGCTCCTCGTTCGATCCAACACCACAATGACAAGATGTGAATTAAAGGATCTGGCCGCGACGCCTTCAAAAACTTCTGTATAATTGACGACAGTTGATCTCTTATATTAGACATCGAGAAGGTCGAAAACGATAAGAGAAGCGATCGTATATAACTCTCGTACATCAACGGGGAAGGTGCAGATGCGAGTGCGTCCTCCCAGATATTGTCAACCGCATTTGACGATAACAATTGATTGCAAAGTCGAATATAGGCCAGCCATAAAAGATCAGAGCTGGGATTAGCTTTCACTGCAGCCGCCAATATTGAGGATTTCTTCTCAAGTCTGGCGGCTTTTGTGCAACCTGGTATTTCATCTTGTAATTGAACAAGGGCCCACCTGCCATGAATTTGTAAGATTATCTACCCAATATTAGTTTGATATATTACCAAGCCTCAATATCCGATGAGTCCAATCGTGTCCTTTCATTTAGAGTTCTATTTTGGCCAATCCATGGCTCCTCTTCATTTTCATCCTAGAAATTGTGCTTAGTAAACTTTCCATATAAAAAATACGCAATCTTACCTCCTCCTCCAGATCATTGCTAATTGGCACAAAACATAGGGTCGAGTCATTATCGTTTGATATATTATCGCCTTGCGCCCTGTAGAATTTCGATCGAGTTGGTTTCTCGGTGCGCGTCGAAAAGTATCGCTTCCCCGATCTAGCGCGATCGCTTGAATTCAATGCCTCGAACGGAGGCTTGTACTTCTTGTGGAGCTTATACGCGGGCGTGTGTTTGGCATCCGATTGTTGAAGTTCGGCATTGTCCTGATCCCCATGAACATCGACGACGAAATCAGAGGCCATTGAAGAAAGTGCGAGACACTGCGTGTGTCGGGACCACACTATGGACAGCAGCCCCAAGTCGG